>JAQPZY010001095.1:1112500-1244407 GCA_029931535.1 Margaritifera margaritifera
TTTTGAAGGAAGCGACCATATAATTTTTGTGTGGTGAGGGGGATTATGCGTGTGTGGGGTTGGAAGTTTGTTTTCTTTTTTGACTAAAAGTTTCAGGTCCCATAAACTTGAATTTTTTTTATCTTGCTCTGATTTGCAGGCACACAAAAAAGTTTCCTTTTTCCTCCTTTTCCATCTTTTTCTATCTCTAATCCATCAGTCCATTGCAAAAAGCTCCGTGAACAAAACAAAATTCATTTTTCATCAAAATTTTTATCTTTTCAACATATTTCTTTCAGGTTATGTCGTCGCCATAATCATGGTTTTCAAAATTGTATAATTGCTCATTTGTCAAATTGTAAACTGAATCACAGTGAATAAAGGTTTCAGTGTTAAATAGACGCCCCATGTTACAAGAAGAGAGAGAGAGAGAGAGAGAGAGAGAGAGAGAGAGAGAGAAAGAGAGAGAGAGAGCTACGTACGGATGAACATGGAGACAGACATACATAAACGTGAGAACAGATTGTGATCGATATATACTTGCATATACAAGGAATTTGTAATATTTGTTACATCTTTTAGAACTTTTAATTTAATACACATTGCTCGTAAGGTAAAACAGAAATGTTTTTAGCGCCAAATTTCATCCTTTTTTGCACGGTTGTGTAAAAACAAAATGTTAAAGGTGACGAAAAAAGTACAGAAAATGAAATACAAATTATGAAAACTATCGTATTTACAAATTATTTGAAGACTACAAAAAATATTTGAAAGGCATACTATTGCGCGAATGGAATTTAAAAATATATTTTTTTATTTCACTTTACGAATTAAAGACAACATAATGACGCTTGTACTTTCTGGTGGGCTTTTAATTTGTTAAAATATTGACTAGTAATGAAAGACTTCTAATACAAGCTTGTCGATACGGTGTAAAATGAGCAAAGTAAAATTTGCTGCTAGTATTTATGAATGTACACGTTTGGTATTGATAATATGATTCGTGATTCGCTGGAAACCGTCATTCGGTAATTAGCGTAGTTAAGAATAAACAACGTTAAAATTGAAGTAAAACGGCAATGAGTCCCTGCTTAATTATGATCTGGACAGGAATATTAAAAACTAGCAACAACAGAACGGCTTTGTGTATTTTCAAATAATAAGAATAGACCTATTACTTCCTCTCATCTCTGGCGGTAGGATACATTCTTCAAACTGTTTACAATTAGTCTTTGTACTTCCATAAAAATAATTTGAACTGAATGTTGTATATTAATCTAGAGAAAAATTAATCTATTGGATTCGATTCGACGCTAAATAAAGACATGACCCTCTTTCCACATTTTTACACTTTTCTGCTTCATGGCTTAAGTAGGAATTACGTAAAGTATGAGGGCAGACATCTAAGCACTCGGCCAATGACGGTTGATTATCACATTTCACTTCGGCGTTTGCCATATACATGGTCGGTAAGATCATGATTTTCTCAGTGGATTTTATTCCACTAGTCATTATCTCACTAAACTGAATTTTGTTGGTAAAATATCGGTTGCAGATTATTTCGCATTGCGTTTTATGTGCGTCTGTCTCGGAAAGGAAATTCTGCAGATATAATATGAGTTTTAAAGTCATTTGCATCCTTTAAATAACTATAATTACTATAATATTCGATTTTAAAAAGCAGGAACATTCACTTTAGAGGCTAAATACAAACTAGGACCAAAATCAACTACACTTAAATAGGTTTTTGGTTCATTTATCAATTTATCACTTTATCAGCTTTTCCTTCGACCGACATAGGTGGCATAAAGGTATCTCGGAAAGGAGATCGTCGACATACTAATTCCTTCGTTGCTTTTCGCATACAATGCAAATGCAAACTTTTAGGAAAATTGCAGTTGTGGATCTAAAAAGTGTGATTTGCCTATACAAGTTTTTTTCTGTACATCAGATAATAAGTTTACAACCCAGTGTTATGGCCTTGATAGCGCAATAATAAGGCTCAAGATTTTCACCGATGCGGTCCTAGGTTCCAACCCCAGTTCTTATACGTGCAAGAGTAAGTTGTTGCCAATAGAAACTCTTTGGTTTACTTTACAAATCCCGTTTTTCCACCTCATAGACCACATCACGCGGAGAGCTGTTCCTTTCCACCGGACGCGTTCTATCTAGTGCTAAAACGTGTTGTGCTATGGACGTAAAATGTATATCAACAGTTCTCTCTCTCACTCTCTCTCTCTCTCTCTCTCTCTCTCTCTCTCTCTCTGTGAAAATTGACATGTTACTCTTTCTCCTTGCTTCGTTTGGTCTTTACACCAGGACTACTAAGATTAAACACTGTACGATCACTCTTCTCATTCATCAACTAATTGGTAACTGCATCCGTCGTGTAGGTATGAAGGTGCTCAATGTAGAACACACACGTGCATGAAAAATGTAATAGGTGTTGTTGCTTAGTCGTGTGTTAATAATTATTTTTGTTGTGGTAATTCATCTAGCTGACAATGTTAAATACATGATATGTACATGTGTGTGTGTAAATTATGTGCCCCCCATTCTAAACAATTTAATGCATTCAACAGCTGAGCATATACAAAAGGTTATCCACTCTCTTAAGTAGTTCCAATACAGTCATCTAGATTTTTAACTCGGTATTTATTTCTTCCTTTATTTATTGGGTCCTTCTCTTGTTTTCAATTCATTCTTTTGTAAATTGAAATCATCATTCGTTGGATCACGTTCTATTTATTTTATTCAAAATGCTGTTCTTATCACATGACATTTTCCTCATTTTGTATGGCATATTTGCATCAGACGTTTTAGACAATTATCTTTAATATGGATAATATGGATGCATAAATACACACACACACACACACACATATATATATAATCAAGTCCATGAATGAATAAATTCATAGACATGAATGTATTTCGCGGTCATTTAAAACTCATGTTAACTTGATTACGGGTCAGTCGTCCGGTGCCATAGCTTGAATGAGTTCAAAATCTATATGGAATCTATATTTTGTGCTTGATGCTATAGTTTTGCAACTTGTACCCCGTAACAAAACTGTATATACATGCAGGTGATATACATAAGGGAACATGTGATAGATATGTAAAATAAAGTGATGAGATGGGGAGTATAGATTACATTTTGAAACATTTTCTTAAGCATAGACGCATACTGGTGGTAAGGGGAGTGGATACCTTTTGAAATTTACTAAGCATGCATATTGGTGTTAAACACACACTGACACACACAACCAGAATTAAGGTGTTTTATAAAGAATTTAGTGCAATATATAAACGGTTGACTTCATATGGCAACAACTAGTAATTTAAAGCGCCTTTCCCAAGGGCAAATGGTGGCAGGCGATATATATATATATAATGTTAAATATATTATGTAATTTGAGCCAGTGATCTACATTACCTCAGTAAAGATCAATGTTTCCTTCTGCTTCTTCGGTTCATTTTCTCTACACGAAATTCGATTTTTTCAAGTCTATACTCACTTTTTTCACGTCAATTCTCGCTTTTATCAACGCGATACTCGCTTTTCTCTATTCAGTGCTCGCTAGTAGAAATGAAAAAGAAACCCTCAGTTAAATAACGAGATTTAAGTGTAAAACGTATACGGCTTGTTGTGCAGTACTAATGTCATATATATTGTCGCTAACAATTTAAATCACAATGTTTTTGAAAGAAAGTTTGAAGGAAAGTGAAAGCGAACGTTTGAGTAGGGAACTCATGAAATCCTATTATTTCTCTGCGTGTATAACAGCATAATCAGTGTAGTGGTCAAACCTTACACATGTATACTGTTAACCCAGCATATCATTTTAGATTAGAATCTATTCGAGTAAAGTGCTTTCTCTGCATGGAGTTTAAAATTAAAACAAACTCTATGCAGAGAAAGCTATCTACACCAATAGATTTCTGGGTAGTACTGATCAGCGACGAAAAATCGTAGCAAAAACTGTACATGCTCTATTTTAAGATATTGAGAGATGTCAGGCTATTTAGAGCGTATTATTTTTGCTGCTGATGCAACATTAAGATATAGTTTGACAATAACTCATTGCTGGAATTTCCAGTTCATTTACCGTATTATATATATTTCAGGGCCAATAACTTTGCCATCAAACAGATCAGAGAGAGAGAGAGAGAGAGAGAGAGAGAGAGAGAGAGAGAACATCTAAGCCTTCTTAGGTAAGTAATGTATCTTCCTGCTATGGTCTTTAAATAAAGGTCTGTACGAAGTGTGATCATGGTATGAAAGTAAAGTATTGTGAACTTTTGTTGAATTATTATGTATAAGCATAATTGTGTACGGCACATTTACATAAAAGCCTCATGCATGTCTTGATTTTGATCGACATTAGCAGTTATTATTTCATATCGGCTTTTTATTGCTACAGTGAACATTTCCTAAAATGTACAAGACTTTTGAAATTATCAACAGTACATAATTTCAGCACAGTTATGTGGTATATATCAATCTGTCTTCAGTATGAAGATATTATTCTTTATATCGCGACGTTTCTTTTAAAGCGTCAGGATATTGTGATACCATCCGTCTATCTATCCCTTTTGTCCGTGCATCCATTACCACATCTCCTAAACCGCCAGGTGGAAATCCACGAAATGTGGTAGTTATGTTGGATTTGTGGTATCCATTTGTGAGAGAGGGGTCATCTTTGGTTTCCAGTCCTGGGATCCCTGGGTTCGAATTATAGGCTGAATGTACAACATTTCGATTACAATGATATTTTCAAATATTTTCTGACCTTACTTCATATATGCAGGTATACACAATAAATATGTGACATGATTTGGAATTATTGCACCTGGAATGCTGTCTGAGAGTGGGAGTGAGTGCTAGATGGGGTTGAATTTAGAACCCGGTCTAAACAGTGAGGGAGTTTTGCGAATGTGAATCGTTGCGGTTGCTCTACCTTTATCTTTAAATAATACCATTATAAATCTGTGAAATTATTATTCATGAACAATACAAAGGTTTCTTTGTCTTTACTCAATGTGTCATTATTGTGAGCTATCAAGGAAAATCGTTTGCATTCATGTCTTCTTTCGAAAACAAACCAATAATATAAGAATAAACTACGTAATGTACATACCTTAAGGGACCTCCCATTCAAATGTCTGGCCCTCAAATACCATGAAATAAATATTCTTGCTCTGATCTGTAGAAACAAATGTCCTAGTTCAAAAGAAATGCCCCGTCACACACACACACACATACACACATTCTGGACAATCTTTGTGAATTATTTGACTTGCTAGACTGAGATCATTATAATTCTTATAAAGTTTGTATACTTTATAATTCGGATGATAAGAATCCAATTAAATCTTATGTTATTGCTGATAGTAAGTATAAGTGGGCGATTTGGGGCCAAAATGGCACGGGGCCCCGTGTGGCCGAGTGGTCCAAGGTGCTTGCCTTTATAGATCACTCACTCACCTCACATCTGTCCGTTTGAGTTCGAGTCACTGCTCGACCAACGTGTGTATGTGAGAAAGCTTTCAAGCAACTTCCCGTGAGTCAGTGGTTCTTCCTTGGTTCTGCCTCGACCAAATATACTGGCCGCCATGTATAGCCTATCATGTGCTGAAAAATGGCGTTAAAGCCAACAAAACCAGCAACCAAACCAAAATGGCACTCTGAGGTCTTACAGTAATTTGTCATAAGTGGGGCATTCTGGGTCCCTACGTGAATTGTTACACTGGGGATACTTTGGGGCCCTAAGGAACGTACCATTTGGGGGATACTATGGGACCCAATAGAACATTCACATCGAGGGGCACTTTGGGCCCTATGAAACTTTAACATTAGGCCGGCACTATTGAGTCCTTTGAAACTTTAAACTGGGGTTCAATGGTACTTTTTAACATTAGGATGGCATTATGGGGTCCTATGGAAAAATAAACATATGCCATTACATGCATGGGCCAATTCAGCATAAATGGTCATTATAAGCAAAGAAGGAGCCCGACAAAAATGATTTGCTAACGAATTGTTGCTTATATTAACCGTATGGGAATAGAATGCTTCTTTGCATAATTTTTAATTTTGTTTAATTATTTGATATTGAGTATAACCTGTTTACAGCGTGTTCAACAAATTCAATGTATTCATCCACTAAATATATAAGGTGCAGGAAAATGAAAAACGTTATGTTGTTACGTCAGATAAATATGATTTTATATTTTATATGTATACTTAGTTATATCTTACGTAATCTTCAAGATTTGTATACGTTTCAAACTCATCAAAAGACTTGATTTCATCCTTCGTTTCTTCTGTCATGTCAAATAGACCTTTCAAGTGGATTGTTCTTCCATATTTACCTCCCTATGTACTCGATGTACACGCGTTAGCCATTAAGTAACTGATTACAGGTTTTGATTGTATACATGTCTGACACGAGAAAAACAGAATAAAACAAGACACACCGCAAACACTTCTATATTCGTTTAGTCGTATAAATAAACTGTATTTGATTCCTCTTACAGGACCCGCACTGATTAGTAATTGTAAACGAAGAAAAAACAGTCCGTAATAATCCAGTCGGTCAGGCCTTGCCGCGTGATTTCTTTGTTATGATAAATGATCGCATATGGCGTAGGTTTTAGTCGTGGTTTGAGGACATGGTCTTTAATGTCAAAATCTGCAAATATTTTATCTGATCAGCGATGAAATTATTTGTTGATTGAGATAGGGCCCTTTGACAAGCTGTCGGTAGTAATCATGAACCATGATCCTGAACAAATGCATTTGTCTATCAGATTGCAAATAAAAAAGCTATTAAAGCTATTAAAATAACGTGCATAAACTTACTTAAACTGTGCAATTCTGGCAAATTCGCCAATGCGCTTAGGAGCATTGCTCTGTTAGTTCTGCGTTGTGCATGTGAATAAACAAATTGTATTGAATTTAAGAATGCTGACAAATAGTTGCTTCAATTGTTTAGCTTTTCTTTCACTATGTGAATGGTTTCTTAGAATTAATTGGGCTTTTTCTCCAGACAAAATCCAAAGCACGTGCAGAATCCCCGTGGTAATATTTGGGTCTATGTGATTGTAGTGAGATATTGAAAATGAAGAACACACTTAATTCATTGTGTTTTTAAATTTTGTATTACTAGTATTTATAAAACAAGCAATATTTCCATCAGAGTCTTTTGACACTAGCATAGGTGTGTTCGGAATGTAAAACGAATTCTGCGCATGTTTTGTGGGATATCATTCACTCTTTTGCGTTCGCTTTTGTCATACCTTTCTGGGAAAAAAAACTTATCCTTAAATCTTTCATTTATTTAGAATCAGCCACTCTTATGATGTATTTGCCCCATATGCACGTGGTAACCTATATTTTCTAAGCGGAAAAAATGTATTAACTCACTTCTTTCAGCTGGAACCATCAAAAACAAAATAATATAACGTCTTGTATGACTTACTTGGCACCTTCTACATCATACATATTTCATAGTTGTTTATAGACGTGCAATCGCATAGTTCGCTTTCCTGTAAAAGAAAACTAGAAAGTTCAGCTGTTTAACATAGTAACAATAGCTGTCATTATCAGACACTGAAAAATATATAGTGCCTCCTTCGTTAGGACTACATCGGAAGAAAGTTCCACAAAAGCTTTTCAGCACATACTGCCTAATGCACTTATTTTGTAGGCCTTAAAATAGTGTTACGATAATGGAACGTTGTTCAAACGCGCCTGTACCTTTAAAACGCTATTTGGACGACTGATTGAATTTCGTCACACACTATCTAAATATAGAATTAGTAATTCACTGGGATCACATGTAATTTATGAGTCGCGCGTGTCGTTAAAACAACGACTGATGTGCATACATAAAGAAAAGACACAGTGTGTACCAATAAACAATTGATTCGTCGGGTCTGTTTACTAACTTCATGTTATCCTTGTGGACCCATATTTAGAAAGAGTAAATGCCATCATATGGTGCTGATATAAAGAACACACTGATACCGATACGTTTTAGGCTAGTGAATAGATTATATGTACTCTATGTCTGTCTGTCTCTCTTTCTGTACGTCTCTGTCGGTCTGTCTGTCTGTCTCTCTCTCTCTATATATATAAATGCTTGTTTATATATGTTGATAGGTAGTGTGGCATGTAAACATGCAGATAGACAACGACATATACACTGAGTGTTTCAGAGAATGAGGGGTGCTTCAAATCTCTTTCTCTCTCTCTTTCTCTCTCTCTCGTTTTTCTTAGGCCAACAATGGCGATATATTGTGTTGGTATACATGAGATTGTTTCCCAACAGAACAACATTGTGAATTCGACGTTATAAACTTACAACCCTCTGTTTGCTCTCTGTAAGTCTTGACATGGTTTGTGTAAGGAAGGAAAGTTAGTGTCCCGAAATTAAGACATTAGTGTACAAGCCCATTATGAGAGGCGATAGTCGTTGCTACTACTACTAGAGTCGGGAATCGTTTTAAATTGAAACATCGGTGATCAGTTCATCATAACCGGTCAACCATCGAGTTTAATTTGTTGGAAATATTTTCTATATTTTTCTCATGGAAAATGTAATTTTCACGTACTCGGAAGCATTTCTCTGTGTCTCTGAATTCACAGAATTATCAGTGGCATCAGGTTAACTCCAAATATCTGGTACTGATGATCAACGAACAACAAGAGCACATGTCTGAAATAATTTATCATTGATCTAATCAGCATGTTGTGTTCAAGAGACACTAATGTTCTGCCACCTCTCTTTCTATGGCCCGGCAGTCATATCGAATTATTTAAAGTCTATGAGGCCTGCAATATAAGTCACAGTGACCTACATTCTGTAATGTAGTGTTGTACCCATCTTGGCACATACACTTGTATAGTAGTATAACAATGTACCCAATGTAAGCAAAACTTACCTAAATACAAGATTTAACTTAGCCACTGACGTGCGAGATATAGTCATAGTGGCCGAATTTTGTTTCAGTGGTGTTCTATTCACCCTGAGGCATCATGATAGACAATTAAATGACCTTGCACCTATCAGTGTCTTAGAAACTGACCAAAAGTAAAAACTTAAGCAAAGTCACTGAGGCGTACCATATCCTTCTATTTCTCCATCCATTAGGAATCTAATTGACATGAGTTTGGCGTCATTTATCTTCATCAAACTTTAAAGAAGCTTTTCCCAACTTCACTCTTTTGGGTACATACTTGTTTTGCAAAATACCGTTATACAGTCAAACACATTTAAGATGGCCACGGATACAACAAAATTACCGCTTAGTGCCAAGAGAATGTCTATCCAAACGCAGCGATGAAGAGATGCAATCAAATATGTGTGAAGACCAAAAGGGTTTACTAAAACTTAGATTGAGTGTTTCTGTTCAATACCTTAGGGTCTGGACTACAGACCTCTACTGAAAGTCACTGGTTAGAGCACAACACGCCAAAACCAAGCCAGCCAATCCATATGTAAATTTCTGAGTCTCTTCCCGACAGATGAAAACAGGCACACAACTAACATGGACAAATACAGTACAAGGGCAGTCAGACAAATAGCACTCATCATGCCCAAGTGAAAAGCTGACAATTTCTTTCTGCGTGGTTCAAAAATACATTATTTTTCTCTAATTTAGCGTCACAGGTCCACTTTGGATCTTTTGTTAGAGCATACTCTTATTAGATTTGTTTTGTTACATACGTGTATTTAGGGGTTTTTAGTTTTAGAAGTTAAATAATACTTTCTTGTTGGACTATCTTTCTCAACTTACTGCAAGTAAGGTGTACCGGCGTTCACTCACGATGTATGAAAAACTGCATACACAACAAGAATATATTTTTATCGCTGGTATCATGTCCCATTTTCACTTTGTGTGTATGGACAGTTAATTGGTGGTGGTGGTCGGTTTAATCGTGCAAAACATCAGTTTGAAAAAAAAATGAGTGATCTAATAAGAAAATAACAAAAATAATCCTCAAATATATTATTCATTCCTAAACCAGGCATGGATTTTATAGCGTCTTCGCAGATAGGGTTTACTGGGGAGGGGGGGGGGGGGGTCTCGACTGAAAACAGATTAATTAAAATTTCAATATTTAACGTTAGCAGCTAAAATTAGGGGCGACGCGATAGCAAAGTTTTTATACATACTGTACTTAGATATAACCATCGATCATAAATACTTTGCCAAATTACGCAAGACATGCTTAGGTTTGTATATATTAGATTTATTGGAAAGAATTGAGTCGCATGTGCAAAATGCGAAGTGAACTAATCCCGTCGAGTTACTGCTAAATACTGCGTTCCCCTATAAGGGTACTACAATTGGCAAAGGTAACATTGGCCCACTTTTCAAGTTCTCGTTTTTGGGTGTACGTTTAAAATCAGCACATGAAGAAACCTCTTCTCTAGCCATGTGTCATCGCACCACTTCTTTCCACATCGACGTAGATGTGAAAGGAAGAAGATGAAGGACCCTTGGCTAGCGAAGACGAGGCAGAAGGTACATGTTGGTAGAAGCGACATACATGTACTTTTCATGCTCCACTGAATATTATCATTCTTTGCATTTATATGTAGCTTAGTGGCTTAAGTGTAAGACACTGTGCATGCATACTCATTTAATTTAATACACACATTCACCTTTATTACTTATTTTGGCACACATAAAAAGTAAATTGTGTTCGTAATGACCTACGTTTCTTTTTAAGAACGTGACCATTTAATATTTTGTGTGAGGAGGGGGTTATGCGGGTGTGGGGTTGGGGGTTTGTTTTCTTTTTTGACTAAAAGTTTAGGGTCCCCATAAACTGGATTATTTTTTATCTTGCTCTGATTTGCAGGCCAAAAAAAAATAGTTTCCTTTTTTGTTCCTTTCCCTACTTTTTCTTTCTGTAATCCATCAGTCCATTGAAAAAAAGCCACATGAACAAACCAAAATTCACTTTTCATCAAAATTCTTATCTTTTCCAACATAATTCTTTCAGGTAACAATTATGTCGTCGCCATGATCATGGCTTTTAACATTGTATAATTGCTCATTTGTCACATTGTAAACTGAATCACAGTGAATAAAGGTTTCAATGTTAAATAGACCCCCCATGTTACAAGAAGAGAGAGAGAGAGAGAGAGAGAGAGAGAGAGAGAGAGAGAGAGAGAGAGCTGCGGACGAAGGAACATAGAGACAGACATACATTAATGTGAGAACAGATTGTGATCGATATATACTTACATATAAAAGGAATTTGTAATACTTGTTACATCTTTGAGAACGTTTAATTTAATACACATTGCTCGTAAGGTAAAACAGAAAAATCTTTGTACCGCCAAATTTCATCCTTTTTGCACGGTTGTGTAAAAACAAAATGTCAAAGGTGAAGAAAAAAGTACAGAAAATGAAATACAAATTATGAAAACTATCGTATTTACAAATTATTTTAAGACCTCAATAAATGTTTGAAAGGCATGCTATTGCGTGAATGGAATTTAAAAATATATGTTTCTAATTTCACTTTTCGAATTAAAGACAACATAATGACGCTTATACTTTATTGTTGGCTTTAATTTGCTAAAATATTGACTCGTAATAACAGACTTCTAACAAAAGCCTGCCGATACGGTGTGAAATGAGCAAAGTTATATTTGCTGCTAGTATTTATGAATGTACACGTTTGGTGTTGATAACATGTTTCGGATTCGCTGAAAACCGTCAGTCGGTAATTAGCGTAGTTAAGAATAAACAAAGTTAACATTGAAGTAAAACGGCAGTGAGTCCTTGCTTAATTATGATCTGGACAGGAATATTAAAAACTAGCAACAACAGAACGACTTCACGTATTTTCAAAAAAGAAGAATAGACCTATTATTTCCTCTCATCTTTAGCGATCGGATACATTCTTGGAACTGTTTACAATTAGTCTTTGTACTTCCATAAAAATAATTTGAACTGAATGTTGTATATTAATCTAGAGAAAAATTAATCTATTGGATTCGATTCGACGCTAAATAAAGACACGACCATCTTTCCACATTTTTACACTTTTCTGCTTCATGGCGTAAGTAGGAATTACGTAAAGTATGAGGGCAGACATCTAAGCACTCGGGCAATGACGGTTGATTATCACATTCCGCTTCGGCGTTTGCCTACATGGTCGGTAATATCATGATTTTCTCAGTGAATTTTATTCGACTAGTCATTATCCCAGTATACCGAATTTTGTTGGAAAAATATCGGTTGTAGATTATTTTCTATTGCGCTTTATGTGCGTCACTATCAGAAAGAAAATTCTGCAGATATAATATGGGTTTTAAAATCATGTGTATCCTTTCAACAACTATGACCAAAAGGAACTACACTTAAATAGGTTTTTGCTTCATTTATCAATTTATCACTTTATCAGCTTTTTCTTCGACCGATATAGGTGGCACAATTGTAACTCGGAAAGGAAATCGTCGACTTACTAATTCCTTCGTTGCTTTTCGCATACAATTCAAATGCAAACTTTTAGGAAACTTGTAGCTGTGGATCTAAAAAGTGTGATTTGCCTATGCAATTTGTCTTCTGTACATAAGTAAATAAGTTTACAACTCAGTGTTAGGGTATTGCTAGCGCCCTCATAAGGCTCAAGATTTTCCCCTCTGCGGTCCTGGGTTCCATCCCCAGTTCTTATACGTGCAAGAGTAAGTGGGTGCCAGTATAAACTCGTTGGTTTCTTTATATTTTTCCAACACGTAGACCACATCACGTGGAGAGCTGAATGTATATCAACAATTCTCTCTCTCTCTCTCTCTCTCTATGTGCGTGTGTGTTTGAAAATTGCCATGTTACCCTTTCTCATTGCTTCATTTGGGCTTTACACCGGGACTACTATGATTAAACACTTTACGATCACTCTTCTCAGTCATCAACTAATTGGTAACTGCATCCGCCGTGTAGGTTTGAAGGTGCTCCATGTAGAACACACACGCACATGATAAATGTAACAGGTGTTTCTGCTTAGTCGTGTGTTGCTAATTATTTTTGTTGTGGTATTTCATCCAGCAGACTCTGTTAAATACATGTTATATATAAATGTGTGTGTGTGTGTGTGTGTGTGTAAATTGTGTGTCTCCAATTCCAAAACAATATAATGCATTCGACAGATGAAAATATATTTAAAAAGATATCCACTCTCTTATGTATTTCTAATAAAAACATCTCGATATTTAACTCAATATTTATTTATTTCCTTTTGTTTTTGGGGTTCTTCTCTTGTTTTTGATTAATTATTTCGAAAACTGAAATCATCATTCGTATGATCCTCGCCTTCTATTTATTTATTTTAATCAAAATGCTCTTCTTATCACATATGACATTTTCCTCATTTTGTATGGCATATTTGCATCAGACACTTTAGTCAATTATGTTTAATACCGATGCAAATCTATATCTATCCACACACACACACACACACACACATATATATATATATATATATATATATATATATATATATATATATATATATATATATATATATATATATATAATCAAGCCCATGGATGATTAGATGTATAGACATGAATATATTTCGCTGTTATTTAAAACTCATGTAGACTTGATTACGGTCAGACAGCCGGTGCCATATCTTGAATGAGCTTACAATCTATATGAAATCTTTATTTTGTGTTTGATGCTATTAGTTTGCATCTTTTATATCCCGTAACAAAATTCTATATACATACCTGTAATGTACAGAAGGGAACATGTGATAGATATGTAAAATAAAGTGGTTAGATGGGAAGTATAGACTACATTTTGAAACATTTTCTGTAGCAATAGACGCATACATGTGGTAAGGGGAGTGAACACCTTTGGAAATTTATTAAGCATGTATATTGGCGTCAAAAAACACACACAAAACCAGAAAGATGGTGTTTTATACAAAAATTAAATGCATTGTATCAACTGTTGATTCCAAATGACAACAGATAGTAATTAAAAGCGTCTTTCCCAAGGACTAACAGTGGCCGCCGATATATATATATATATATATATATATATATATATATATATATATATATATATATATATATAATGTAACATATACTATGTAATTTGAACAAGTCAATTCTCGCTTTTATCAACGCGAGACTCACTTTTCTCTATTCAATACTCGCTAGTAGAAAAAAAAAGAAACTCTGACTTAAATATAAGTGTAAAACGTAAACGGCATTTGGTTCAGTAGTAATGTCATGTATATTGTCGCAAAAATTTAAATCACAATGTTTTTGAAAGAAAGTTTGAAGGAAAGTGAAAGCAAAAGTTTGAGTAGGGAACTCATGAAATCCTATTATTTCTCTGCGTGTATAACAGCATAATCAGTGTAGTGGTCAAACCTTACACATGTACACTTTTAACCCAACATATCAGTTTAGATTAGAATCTATTCGAGTAAAGTGCATTCTCTGTATGGAGTTTAGAATTAGAACAAACTTCATGCAGAGAAAGCTGTCTACACCAACAGATTTCTGGGTAGTACTGATCAGCGACGAAAAATCGTAACAAAAACTGTACATGCTCTATTTTAAGATATAGTGAGATGTCAGGCTATTTAGAGCGTATTAATTTTGTTGCTGATGCAACGTTAAGATATAGTTGGACAATAACTCATTGCTGGAATTTCCAGTTCATTTACCGTATTATATATATTTCAGGGCCAATAACTTTGCCATCAAACATCATTTGAACAGAGAGAGAGAGAGAGAGAGAGAGAGAGAGAGAGAGAGAGAGAGAGAGAGAGAGAACATCTAAGCCTTCTTAGGTAAGTAATGTATCTTCCTGCTATGGTCTTTAAATAAAGGTCTGTACGAAGTGTGATCATGGTATGAAAGTAAAGTATTGTGAACTTTTGTTGAATTATTATGTATAAGCATAATTGTGTACGGCACATTAGAATAAGAGCCTCATGCATGTCTTGATTTTGATCGACATTAGCAGTTATTATTTCATATCGGCCTACAGAGATTATTTCCTAAAATGTACAAGACTTTTGAAATTATCAACAGTACATAATTTCAGCAAAGTTTTGTGTTATATATCAATCTGTCTTCATTATGAAGATATTATTCTTTACATCTCGACGTTTCTTTTAAAGCGTCAGGATATTGTGATACCATCCGTCTATCTATCCCTTTTGTCCGTGCATCCATTACCACATCTCCTAAACCGCCAGGTGGAAATCCACGAAATGTTGTAGTTATGTTGGATTTGTGGTATCCATTTGTGAGAGAGGGGTCATCTTTGGTTTCCAGTCCTGGGATCCCTGGGTTCGAATTATAGGCTGAATGTACAACATTTCGATTACAATGACATTTTCAAATATTTTCTGAAGTTACTTCTTATATGCAGGTAGACACAACAAATATGTGACACAGATTTGGATTTATGGCACCTGGAATACTGTCTGAGAGTGGGGGTGAGTGCTAGATGGGGTTGAATTTAGAACCCGGTCTAAACAGTGAGGGAATTTTGCGAATGTGAATCGTTGCGGTTGCTCTACCTTTATCTTTAAATAATACCATTATAAATCTGTGAAATTATTATTCATGAACAATACAAAAGGTTTCTTTGTCTTTACTCAATGTGTCATTATTGTGAGCTATCAAGGAAAATCGTTTGCATTCATGTCTTCTTTCGAAAACAAACCAATAATATAAGAATAAACTACGTAATGTACATACCTTAAGGGACCGACCATTCAAATTTCCGGCCCTCAGATACCATGAAATAAATATTCTTGCTCTGATCTGTAGAAACAGATGTCCTGGTTCGAAAGAAATGCCCCGTCACACACACGCAAGCAAACACACACACACACACACACACACACACACACACACACACATTCTGGACAATCTTTGTTAATTATTTGACTTGCTAGATTGAGATCATGATAATTATCATAAAGTTTGTATACTTTATAATTCGGATGATAAGAATCCAATTAAATCTTATGTTATTGCTGATAGGAAGTATGGAGACAAAATGTCACGGGGCCCCGGGTGGTCTAAGGCGCTCACCTTTCCATATCACTCACTCATCTCACATCTGTCCGCGTGAGTTCGAGTCTCTGCTCGACCAACGTGTGTATGTGAGAACGCTTTCAAGTAGCTTCCTGTGAGTCAGTGGTTCTTCCTTGCTTCTGCCTCCACAAAACCAGCAACCAAACCAAAATGGCACTCTAAGGTCTTACGGTAATTTGTCATTCGTGGGGCACTCTGGGGCCCTACGTGAATTGTTACACTGGGGTTACTTTGGGGCCATAAGGAACGTGCCATTGGGGGATACTATGGGACCCAATAGAACTTTCAAATCGAGGGGCACTTTGGGTCCCTATGGAACTTTAACTTTAGGCTGGCACTATTGAGACCTTTGATGGCATTATGGGGTCCTATGGGAAAATGAACATGAAAATAGTTCCAATAATGTCCCTAGGTAAGGTGGGAAAACAAATACATTTACATTGCGATGAATGGCTTACACACACACACACATAATCCCAATTAAGTACGGATAATGACTTACCTGGGAAGACGAAAGTTCATTTTGTCTATCCAACACACGTATAAACAGACAAAAGGAAGTGTAAGAATTTGATGTAAAGTAGGGAGTTAGATGTTGAGTGCTAACACATATTTTTAAACAAACATATACACAGAGAGACAGACAACATAGCCTAATGCCATCTAACATACAATCACACAAAGAAAGGAGTCAGGGTATCTTATGTTGTTTTCATACATACATACATACATACATACATACATACATACATACATACATACATACATACATACCCATAGCGGGGTGAGAAGATTGTACGAGCACACACACGCGCATATACACATACAACTATATACCATCACACACATCAAGAGCGGTTGGTGGTATAAGGTAACATGACTCACACATACATACCATTACACAGACTAAAGCATGGCAGAGTGTTTTAAGTTTTGTTTTGAAAACACACACATACGCACACACCTGAAGGAACAGAAGACACAATTTCTGGGGCAATAATGATGAGTATTCTGTTTAAAGAATATTCGGGTGGCGCTAAAAAGGGGCCGTTGGGGTTGAACAAAGATTGTTAACACACTCTGCACCTCGTGTCTCTTCTTTTGTGTAAACATCTCCACACCAGTGGTTCGTACTGCAAGAATAGTTGTATGCATCTATGCTCCTCTGCGTAGATTCTTTTCATCCATACCGCTGTATGTGTGATGCGTGTGCTAGCCCACTTCCACTCCACACAGAGTTGATAGTTCGGATGACAAAGCATCGTAGGGATAATGATAGATGATGCTCACACACATATTGTCTGTTTGCTTGTGAACAAATGACCAGGCTGGTGAAAAGCTGAACTTTATACGTAGAGAGGCAATGAACAAAACTGAGTTTTGGCATGTTGCGAAAGGCCTAGAAGCTTACTGAAGTCTCAATCACAGTGCGTCTTAGTTCATAAATCGCCCGTTTTGTATTCATTAAACATGTATGATGACACATTGCGTCGCTCTCGCTGAATGTACAAAAGACGTATTTCTCCCATTCACCATTTCAGAGTGTTTTACAGTGGAAGGCAGTACTGTACACATGGCTGGGCCAGATTTATTAGATTTCGATTTCTCCTTTTTTCCAACAAAGAATTTCTGATGGTACCCACAGGATACGATGATTTTAAAAAGAAGCAACAACAAGAGTTAGATAAATTTGTGCAAAGACAGAAGTGTGTCGGATTTAACGCCATTTTTCAGCACACGATAGACTATACATGGTGGTCAGTATATTTGGTGAAGGAAGAACCCGGGAAAACCCTGGGAAGAACCACCGACGGACGGGAAGCTACTGACAAGCTTTCTCATATACCCACATTGGTCGAGGAGAGACTCGAACTCACGCGGACTGAGGTGAGATGTGTGGGCGATCTGTAAAGGCGACCGCCTTAGATCACTCGGCCACCCGGGGCCCCCACAAGGACAGAAGAAGGAAGAATTGGCTTTTGTACAACATGAAGGACAACAGGAATAAGAGAAGACTGAACGATATACAGACTGAACCTAGTGAAAGACCGACTTTGGAAACCCTGAGCGTATTACATCAGATCCTGACACAACTGAAAGAAATGAGAGCATTATATCAAACAACTTTGACCAAACCCAAGAGAAAAAAAAGCTTCACTTCCAAAAAATCCAAGCCCAAAATGCAAAAGACAGCAACAAAGACGACGATGCTGTGGCAGTTGGACTCGGATGGGGGAAAGAACGATCGAAAGTCCATGATTTTTTTTTAGTGGGCTACTTTCAAACGACCCTTTTCAAGACCACCAATATCTCTCAGGAAAGATATACTTAGCTATCATTGCTAAATCAAATTAAAAAGGAAACCCCAAAAGAAAAAGGCACGTGTGTCTATGTATTCATGTTTGTGTGCGCATGAAAGAAAAGCTCCCATGATTTTAATTAAAACAACACAAATAGTTAATCACACAGTGATAGGATTGAAAAATGCAGGAAGGGGGAATAATAATAATTTTAAAAAAATCAAAACCCTTAACTCCTTCTTCGTCGCTTCACCTATCAATGAATACCTTAATGGACACGTGCTCGATTCTTACACGTCTATGAACATAATCAGCAATGTGCGGATCTTGGCTTTTTTAATTTTGCTTTTAACATTATGATTTATTAGGGTGTGTCATAAGATTGGTTTCTCACTTTCATTTTTTATTTCTCACAGCTCTGTATAATCGTATAAAAGAAACAATTAGATTCGTTCTAAAATGTTAGATATACTATAGCAAATTTTGTATCATTCGTGATTAATATTTCTTCTTATATCTACTTAAGTGTGAAATATTGAAATTGATTGGCAAAATAATTTTTATTCCAAATTTTCACACGTGAAAAATATATCCTTCTATTACAAATGTCAAAATACAAGATTTCCCATCAGGCCATGCGACGTTTGATTGTATATACCAAGAGAAGTTATACCCACGGGCGTCCGCAGAAATGTTGGGGGGGGGGGGGGGAGCCAAATATAATTGGACTGATGGCAGCATAAGATAGATATGTAGTTTATCTGGTTTAAACCGTTTTTTTTAATTTTGTCTTCTTTCTTTCTTCTATTGTTTATCCTTTGTTTATTTATTTCCCCGTTATTTAAACACGTAGGAGTCAAGAATTCTTTTTAGCATTTGTGTTTAGTGTTTGCTTTGTGGATGTAAATTGTTTCTGCTCCTGACGAAGAGCTTGTTTAGCTCGAAACGATTTTTGTGTCATTATATATATATATATATATATATATATATATATATATATATATATATATATATATATATATATATATAGTCTGCACAATGGCCTTTTGTTAATCCGGGAGAGGGGATGCCCATGGTTATACTTGCATCAAGAAAAAAAAAAAAACGAGTACTTCGTGAGCTAGAATGAATAAATAGAAACAGCATTACCTATCAGACACGGAAATTATTATTTTACTTAGGAAATTTGACTCAACGCCGTTCTTGTCTCTATGAAGTTATTTTGAATGCTGGCTAGTTCGGACCATGGCTGATTTGCACCGTAGTTGATTCAGGCCAAATTACAGGCTGATTCAGACCAAATGTCAGGCTGATTCAGACCATGTGAAATATTATATAATAAGGAAAAATAGTAGAAGACACATACCTGTTTTATTTTAGTAGTTATTCCTGTTTTTGCAAACATAGTAAGAGAATATAAAGCATTGATTTTCAGCTCGTAAAATAATTGCTACGTGAAGAATTACTGGTCGTTCCTCCATGTCAATTCGAACTATTTTTCCTAAATTTCTAGCCAAAATCAGTTGAAATTAAATGAGGGCTATCACTTTTAGATGCTTAGCCAAAATAACTTTTCAGTGTTTTAAAATAAGGACAAAATATAGTCCAAGCAATTCTCAGGATATAGTGTTATGATATTGTATTGCATTAAATCATAAACTTGACAGGACCCCAGTTTAATTTCTAGTATACAAGTTTTATTTAGTACAATTAGTAGAATTATTAGAATACAGTATAAAGATACATTCTACATAAATCCAATAAAAGCATTACAATACTCAGAACAATAAATAGGCCTATAGACGAAAAAGATTTTACTGCATATACCCTGTTTTCACAAATTTGTTTCCGTGTTAGTAATTGTATTATTTTTCAATAACATAAAGTAAACTATTTAAATATTGCACAAATGTGAATGAGCTGCTTTGAAAATATTTCACTATTAATTGTTTCGTTTGATTTGCATACAGAACTAAGCCATTATCTCACTTAAAATCGTGGTTGCGTTTGCTTAAATGCAGTTTTAACTGCTCAGCGTACCTTGTAAATAATGAGAAATACAATATTTTAAACAATTGCAAATGTCTCATTTACATCTAAGACGAAACCTAATAATATTTCACATGGTCTGAACAAGTCCGAAATATGGTCCGAATCAGCTATGGTCAGAATCAGCCTGTACTCGCTATTTCCCCTTACTACCTTGACAACAATGCATTGCTGAATCGGACTTGTTTTGTGGCCAGATAGGGTCAAATAGTTTACAAAATGCCAAAAATGTAATTTACTGCAACAGATTAGGTCATCCCAATCCTGCCCATCTCTTAAGTTGCTGACTTTAATATGATCAGCCTATAAATAGTGTTGAAAGTAAGGTGAATTCACAAAGAGGGGGTGGGGGTAATGTGCTGAGGAGTGAGTTTAATCTTCTAAGCTTGGATTCTGGAGCAAATTTGGTGTATAATAAAAAGAAAATTTTCCTTTCCCGCGTAAATACCGGACATAGTTCATCTTGTGGCCCCAAAACGTTTTATTTTAAGTAGTGTCTTTGCGACTCGTTAAAAATATTATGATGTATACATCACACGATAAAATATATCCAGCATTAACGTAGAAAAAGAAAATATCCTATGTGGTTTCTCTTTTATTTCAGCAAGAGGAAAGTGGTCTCCTTGTTGATACCTATCAAGAAGCTTGAAGAGAAACAATATATTGGGATTGCCAAAAATGTCATCCAAAGACAAAGGACAATCAAGTAAGAGATGGAATTCAATGTATAGCATTGACAATCTTTAATGCATGTCATTTATCAGTATATTACATCTTCCCATTCCATAACGTGGTTATTCCAGTATACTGTAATAGTAATACCAGGGCATGGGTAGTTCAAATTCTTAAATGCTAATTTAAGTCCTGGGCCTTGATACGGTCCCTGTAGGACACACTTAAAAACAAAACTACCACTGTATTTTCCAATCTGCACTAAAACTCGGTGATTGGAGCTATATTTGAAGTTTGCTCTTGAAAAGGATTTCCTATTAAAAGTAAGACATATTGGTATATACATTATCGTATTTGTTTATTTCTCGTCAAAAGACCAATGTACCAAGCCAATTATTTGCCAGTAAAAAACGAAACTCCTCCTCCCCTCCCCCCCCCCGCCGAAAAAAAGAACACATAAACAAACATACAATTGACCAAACAACTTTGGTTTCGAGTTTATTAGACTTCAGCTTGATGTAATATTTATAGTACAAATTTACGAATAATTCACACAACCAAAAGTCTTTCACATGCACCATAGTAAGTTATAACGAGAAAACTATAAGAGGGACCATTTAGTTGTGCCTGAGTGGGATTTAGAATGCGGACGAAACATTTTGTTGACCAGCTAATACGTACATCACTATTTAGACTAGATCATCGCCCTTTTTTGTAGTCCCCGAAAACGTTTGAAAAATATGAACTTTTATAGCCGATATTTTAAAATATTTAATTGAATTTGCATGAGACTTAACATACATAAAAAAAATGTAATATATCTACACTAGCGCATACTCTATCAGATACAAGTGTTAATTTTATGCTATTCAGTGAATGGGTGGATTTTCCAAGGTAAATACATTTTATAATTCGATAGAGTAAATTATCAATTTTACTTTTTCACTCAAGAGCTTTTTTCAATAGATAGCGATAACATTTTGACCCAAGAATATCACCCACCAAAGCTGTTAATCGGTTAGTCGAGTGGTAACATATCGACCTAGCACGCAAAATAACCACCTTCGAATCCGACTATGATCTTATTATTTTTGTTTTCGTATTAATCGCAATTTGAAGAGAGGTTTTTGTTGTTGTTGTTGTTGTTGTTGTTGTTTACATTTATGACGCTTTGAATTAATAATTATTCCTCAAACAAGATATCATTGATTAGTAATCGTAAACGAAAGCAGAACAGTACGTGATAGTCAAGTGTGCAACGTCTCGCCGCATAGTTTCATTGCTACGATTATGTTCTTATCATGAGTAATATAATTTAATATACATGGTAATTGATGTTAATATCTTCTAATTGGCCTACAACGTTTCGATAGATTAATAATCCGCCTAAAATCATAATTCCACTGTAATTGTTATGCATCATGTTATAATGTTACATATTTGTACACATCCTTAGCTATTATTACACTATTTATTACACCAAGAGTAAAAACGTCATATCTCATTTATCTTAGAAATTCATTTAAACACCTAATGAAAACAATAAGCTTTAATCTGATGATCACAGTTTCAAAAGAGTCATAGCTTTCATCCATTGCTTATTATACAATACAGAATTCAATCAAATACCTTGTGTAGTACTCCATTCCCTCATATTTCATCCACTTCTTCTATTATAATAAACACAAATACTTTGCTTCGAATAAAGCATTAAAATTGTTTATTTATATGCTTAGCAATTTGTTTATTACATTTCTAAATTGAAAATGTTTTTCTTTTGATCAAATAATTTTATCGGACCACCAACCTCATTTATTTTGCTATTGCTGCAGGACAAATGTTTGATGTGATGTAAGGTGATGTCCATATTTTAAAGCACCTGCTGTAGTAAAACTAATTTATTACGCCAAGTATTAAAACACTGTTGTATGACTCATCAGCATTCATTGTTATCAGAAATATATAACAATTGATAGGGATATATCGATGGCCAATTAACTTTATTTTAAAACAATCAGAATGTTTGTGCAATAAAAATGTGTTTTGCTTAATGGAGAAATAAAGAATCATTACCTATTTTGTTCTGCTATGATGAATATAGGTGCAAAAGCAACATAAGCTTGGTGAAGTTACGAATCAGGTATAATGTAAGATATATTTTTTGACAATTTTCAAAGGCAAACAATCCTGTATTGTAACTTAGAGTTTAGTACACTATCTTTACTTGTACAATCTACTATTCTTTTTTATCATTTCGCTAATACTTCCTGAAATATTATGTAACATAACTTTGTTTAGAAGCTAATACCCTCACCGATTGTTATATTCATGTTTCAGCTGCATATTAATTCTATTTTAAGAATTATTTCTATAAAGACATTAAAAATCCCGTTAAACTATTGAAAATTCCATTTTATCTATACAGTTTCTTTATTTTGAACTCAAAGTATCTTTTTCCTTGATCTATCTATATTTTAATGCATCTGATTGTCACTATCTACACGTTTACTTATCTATCTTCAGAAAATGTATACCACTACACTTCGGCACAAGGATTACAAGGGATATTAAGCACAGGAAGAATTAAAGCTTCCAAAGAAGCTACAAGAGATGCCATATTTGGAGCAGATAAAGTTTACTTGACCGGCCTCAGTCCAGAAAAGCACACGGCTTCAGAAATAGCATGTAATAATTGGGATGATTCCCGAAAGTTTGCTTTGTCACAGCTGCCAAACACTGAATATGCAATCGGATTTGATGCCAGGGAAATTGGTACCAGTCAAGAAAAAACTCGTCGCGACATTCACACCCATAAAGGCGATTTACCTGTCTCTAAAAATATCAAGTCCGTTTACAAACGCCAAAAGGATGGAAATTACCAAAAGATTGAGGAGTTCTAGTAAAATAGAAAGAGGGAACAAAACGAAAGTTCGTTCCGTACAGCATCGCGAATGATATCCGTGTCTGTTTCTCATTTACTTTTCACGTCAGCGTCTCGAAATGTACTTAAAATTACCGATTTCGCTTCGTGCACGAATGATTTAGGCATAATTTGTATAGACCAGGGAACTCCAAACTACGGCTCGCGGCTTCGATTTGTCCGGCCCGCAAAGTGTTGTACATTTTAAAAACGATTTTGCATATATTTAAATTTTTCACAGTCGCAACCCCCCCCCCCTCCCTTCAAAAATCTAACATGGCCCTCGTCTTATAAAGTTTGGAGACCCCTGGTATAGACAAATACCATTCATTCGATACATGCTGAAAAATAGTGGTCTGCGTACATGTAAGCCGCCATGCTCGTTCTGTAGTTGTGGAAGAGTCCATTTTTGATATGGCACTGAACCTTATGGGAACCGTCGAGTGCCACTTGTAAAGGAAACAAATCATCATGCTTCGTCTGTAGTTTTCTTTTAATTTGCGTTCTACTTTAACTTAGAATGTTAATGTAAAAAAAAAGCAACAAGATATTGCCTAAAAATGAATGTAATTAGCCTTAACATAATAATAAGAAATGCACAGTAAACAGCTTTGAATAATAATAATAATAATAATAATAATCATAATCATAATGAACATTTTCCTGCTGATCTATTTCACTTGTTCCAAATTGTATCTTAAATACTATTTAAAATTATTGCTTACTAGCTTGACTTCAGTATAT
Organism: Margaritifera margaritifera; assembly: GCA_029931535.1. NCBI lineage: Eukaryota > Metazoa > Mollusca > Bivalvia > Unionida > Margaritiferidae > Margaritifera > Margaritifera margaritifera. The sequence goes on from JAQPZY010001095.1 coordinate 1,137,265, forward strand.
TATTTGTGATTATCTGAAAAGTAGATAATTTTTGGGGGGAATCCATATATTTATTGTCTGCACCCATATTTAAGTGCTTAAAATAATATTACATCAGTTGTATAACCCCTTTATTTGTATTACACAAGTCCATTGTTATTACTGTTTGCCTTTATTTAAATAGTTATAATCCAATAATAAATACAATTTATGGTGTACAGCATAAACTACATCCCAAAAACATAAAGGTGAAAAGAAATTGCAATTATTTCACTTGTGCAAATTTTGCATTATTTAATTCCAAATAATATTTTATTTATTTACATTACATAAGTTATTTTGTATTCCATAGTGATTGTATTTTTCTTTATCTACACACATTATAAAATAGTGTAAGACTATTGATTTTACCTCCATTCATCCATTTGTCTGTCTGTTCATGAGCCTTGCTATCTATTGTCTATGCCTTATGGCTATATTTCAATAAAATTGAATATAAATACAAAACTAACTTTTATCATAGCTCAAGATAGCTTGCTCCCAGGGTTACCAAGCAAAGATTAGATAGATATTAGATATAATTTATATATTTTATGCTCAAGTTTAAATTTAGAAAACAGATATATATATATATATATATATATATATATATATATATATATATATATATATATATATATATATTTCACAATGTATTCATACTATATCATATTTCATAGAATATAATTTATGTTAAATAAAAATATTTATTATATAGTTTATGAATAATTTTGTGAAAATTAAACATATTTTGATTAACAATATGTAACTAAAATATTTTTCAGTTGAAACATACATAGGAAAGTGAGGGTCAGAAAAAAGCAAATTAACATGCAGCCTAAAAGTCAAGTTTTCTAACATGAAAATAATACAAGTTCCAATTTAATGATGATAGTAAAAGATTTCTTCAAAATTTTTAGCTCTATTGGTCATTGACCAGTAAAACATTTATTAAATAGCATATTATCTGTCATCCACCCATTACAAAAGTTTTCTATTGCTACTCCAGGTATAGTTGGTTATAAATGAAAAGAGTTTAGACTGGATGTCCAACTTGGTTTAAGATTTCCAAACATCTATTCTTGGCTTGTAGAATGCCACTCCATTTGAATTCATACGATGCTGAAAGGAACTGCAACAGTTTTTACTATAACCGTTTGATATTATTGATTTATGGTAGGCTTATGAATGTACAATATTGTTTTCAAACATCTAACCGGCATACATGTATATATGTGTGAAAATTACTATATTAAATGTATAATGCAATTCATTCAAAAGTCAACTCTATAATCATGTGCTCCATTTATACTCTTAAAGATAGTACAGCTTATTTTGCAATGCTCTTGTTTTTGTCTCACCTACTTTAGCAGAGAACGCAGTTTTCATATTTTAAAACCAAACTTGGCTGTATTTGGACTTTGATTATTCTGTACCTTATATATATATATATATATATATATATATATATATATATATATATATATATATATATATATATATATATATATATATATATATATGTGTGTGTGTGTGTGTGTGTATGTGTGTGTGTGTGTGTGTGTATGTGTGTGTGTGTGTGTGTGTGTTTGGCAATGCATCCTTTAAGAATATTTCTCTCATATGGTCACAGGTAATTCAATCCTTTCCCATGGACCACAATGTTATTGGGCCATAGACCACAATCTAAATGTTTCTGAAAATGAATAGGTTATCCTGGTAAATTTGACATATATTGCATATAAACTTTGATACAACAAGCCTTGACTCGCCCTTTTAAGCCATCAGCAATAAATATTGGTCTGCTTTTTTACAAAACTAAACTGCATTGAACTGCCACACCAATAGTTTGCAGAAAGGTAATTCCCCATTTTCACATGTCATCTGGGATGCGTACATTTTGATTACAAGCAATAAAAATGAACATAATTAAACCACTAGCTTCATACTTTTCATTCAGACTCCTTCTAATTTCATCATTAAGAAACTTAGTCTACTATACCTTGAATCACAGTATTCACCAATGGCACTCATCACAAGTTTTAAATGATACCTTCAATACACGATCACATCTAAACTGATTCTGTAGACTATAAATAATTATTGGGGTATACCCATTTACAGTCTTAAGCAACATTGATTACCACTCATTTTTAACGGTTATTTGAAGACTTCAAATGTGCTGACTGTACTATTGACTAAGACAAACATATTATATTTTCATACAAGTTCTGGTATGCACCAACATATCTGAGTATATATGAGTTGAAAAGTTCCATCTCATTCTTTTCACTAGAGAACCAACAAATCTAGTCTGAGAGACCTAATTAGTAAAGCCTAATGTTTTTGTATCATGTATTATGTACTATAAATGTCATGACCATTCACTCTATAAAGAGGTGAGCAGTTTCACCTAGCAAGCACAATGCAGAGAAAATGGACATTTAACTTTTAATTTGGTATAAAAAGTCAAACAGAATCATATTAGAGAAATTTAATTAGATTCACAAATGTTTGCCAGCTCAAGCTAATTAGGATAGGTAATTATCAGCACCTGCTCAAACAATGACAGTGCAATGCTCACAAAGATTTCATAATATTTTCAACATTTATGCAACAACACGGTCAAGATTTCTTGCTACTTTCTACAATTGCAACATTGACATATATCATTTATATTACAAGTTTATAATAAATTTTATCTTGGACAATAAATGAATAACAGCTAACTAGATTTGCAATTTAAATTTGAACATAAACATAGAAGCTAACACTAAAACATAGCCTCCACTTTTCATGTTTCCAATGTGGCATTACCTCCTTTGCCACATTATCATCATAATGTGATATGCCTCAATTCAATTCAGTTTCATAGTACAACAAACTTTCTAAATGATCATTAACAAGTAATTTCTTACAAAATCTGTGCAATTATGCCAAAGGACAATTTGCTTGTAAGGTATTTCACCATTCCTACTGTAAGAAACATGTCATACAGTTACAGTGTACTAAACCTAGACGGGATACATAGTGGCTGAGTGGTTATGGTTGTGACTCAAGATTGATTTCATATCAAAGAAGAAAATGAAGTCATCACATGGACTAGTTTTTACAAACGACAACATAATCTTACATTAGGATAACATTTTCTGTAAGAATCATTGCTTCTTTGAACACCTGACCTGAAACAGGTTTTAAAGGCAGTGAAGTTAATGCCAAATTGGACTGAATCCTCTCCAGTCTGTTAACAATGTATACACATCCCAACATTCCTATATGTTTAGATAAAAAGATGAAAAAGGGTCATGAAAAGTTCACAAAGCAACAGATAACCGTGGATCCAACATGTTATTGAGTAAGTTTTGCGAGTTTAAATAACAACAGGGTGACCTTTAGGTTCTGAAGTATGGAGTTGCTTTTTTTTTTAAACCCTCCTTACTGCAGACCTTGTTTGGCTGCATGCACTAATATTAACAAATAACAAAACTTTCACATTGATAGCCACATGTTATCACGAAGCATCTGGCAAGTAATTATTACTATCAAATTAACCAGTCAGGGAAAACTGTACAATAATAGGGTCAATGGGACCATCATTTTATATCCATTGAAGAAATCAATATCAAGTCATAACAGTTGTATGAGCTGAAACATATTCTGGTGACTTTTTAAAATATTTCGGCAGTATCAAGGTGATCATAATTTTAAACGTTTGGGTCTCTATCACGAATATATAAGGCCACTATCCTAGTGCTGATTTATATGTCACTTGAATTCGTTTACTTTATAGTTTCTGTAAAAATAAGTTCAGAAGGCAAATAGTAAACATTAAAGCTGAAGGCATGCGGGCGACTTACAGATCAAAGGTTATACTGATTTGTATCAAAGTATATTGTTCATAATCATGCTACCAGATAGCGTAAGTTCTGTAATAAATTGTCTTAATGCTAAATTATTATACTATCTTAATGCTAAATTATTATACTATCTAAATACTTCTATAAAGAATGCCGTGGAAATGTTTGGCCTCTAAAATAGGTCTTGGTTGTCGATGTTGATTTTAAATGAAATGTCCTTTAAGAAGAAACAAATAAAAACAAATGATAAACTATTTAAAATTACTAGTTAATATCTGTTTATGCTATGATTTGTCTATATTTCGATACCATGAAAACGACTTGTTGCGGGAAGCATAACGTCTGGCATAAGTACATGTACATGAATAGTAATGCAACTGCCAAGAAATAACAAGGGAGGCAACTACATTATGACTGAAGATAGTCGAATAGGAAAGGGGAGAACTCCTTAATAAGCAATCGACTCTTCCACAGGTCAAGGTGACGTAGAAGAATTTAATGTAAACAGACTACCTTGTTTCGGCATGTATTGATTGAGATGTGTTACGCTAAATGTCCATTTGAATGGTGTTGAAATAGTTCGTGCATGAAACGAGTTTGGTATTTTAGATACATTTAAAGACGCTGACCTAAAATTTAACTCAGCTACACACGCGGATATCATTTGCGATGCTGTGCGGAACGTACTATAACACTTTATTGTGAACTGTTTACGAGTCGTGTATGTTCTCGTGGTAGGCTTTTGATAAGACTGGTCTCAGATATTCATCATAAAGTGTTAACAACGTAGTATATGACACATTTTTTCCGATTTAACTTGAATATAACTATTTCCAGCATATTTAGTTGTGTAGTTGGCCCCGCAAAGAAATGAAAATTTGTGCATTGATATGTTTGAAGACAAAGTATTGACAGCTATCCGACTTTGCAACATTTGTTACGCACTTATTTCATTTTATATATCTTGAACTCTGTGCATTTACTTCCTGCGACATACTTTTTATTTGCACAAACAAAGCTACACAGAAGGAATAAATGAAGGTATTCAAATATATATCACACATTTGCAATCTAGACTGCTAAATCTCTAAACTCGAATATTATCTTCCCTGTTATTATATTAAAAACTGACATTCTACATTATTGAAAATATGCAAATTCTATATCACTAAATAATTTCTACTAAATTCTAAAAATGATCAAATACAAAATTGTAAAGCATTCATTTCTTTACAATAATTTGTTCTTTCTTATTTATGGCGTAATGACGATAATTAAATCTATATTACAAATTAACATTCTAACCTGCAGATTCATTGTCCTACTAAATCTCAAAACTTGGATATCGACTTCACGAATTTATGCTTAAATTCAAATACAAGAATATTGAAAATATGGAAATTATGCGTCACTTATGATTAAAACAAAATTGTAAAATAATGAAATACGATGATTTACACAATAATTTACTATAATTTGTACCTGGTCATACTATACATACAAATATATCTACTAAATTTCATTTGTGAAAATCAAAACATTTTTATTTTTATTTTTTGTAACACGGTTTTCACAAAAAGTCCCAGTTTAAAAATTTCCATAATATGTGAAAAATGGTAAAATGGTTTAATAGCATGAAAGTCCAATTAGACCATCTACATATGGATACAAACATGCCTATTCCTTTCCATTTATTTGTGTGAAGAAGTTTTTGTAAGCAATTTAGCTCAAAGGGTTCTAGACAAAATTCAATCTTAGGAAGTCTCCAATGCAAGCATCAGGAGCATAAATTACCACTAGATCTGGGATTGTACATCATCACTATATATCAACGGTAGATGCCCTCAAAAACAAATTCACCTATAGTAGTTTGAACTACAGGAGATATTTCAATATTAATAAAGCATCTTTCAAATCACTTTGTCACTTTTAATTTGCAAATGACTTAATATGAGTGGTTTTAATAACGATAAATGATTATTTATGACAATATTTTTGCAAGACGGGATGCATTCTGCACTCACCATTCTTTATAGTTCCTGCCAAATCATTTCGTGAACATTGTAAAGCAAAATTTCTGAATTTAAATGCTTAAGTCTTGTTGAAAATATTTGTCTGTCACTCATATATTTGCCCATGCAAAACAATACATTTCTTTACATTGATAGTCCCTTGTAGGGTCGTTTCTTGAATAAGTTTGCCTCGCTTTGTATTTTCAACTCTTTGCATTTCTTCAAACGTAGTCAACGAGTCAGAAATTTCTGCATTGAAAGGATCTGTAAGAAAAGAGTGTATATATTCATATATTGGTTCTCCTGTGACGGTGTACTTGCCAACATGTTGCGTGCGTAATTATTTCCATTTGGTTTGTTTCAGCAGGATGAATTCAGCAAGAGCAAATATTTTATAGCATACACTTTTTTGCTGACTGATTGAGATAACATCTGTGAAACCTTTCAGTTGACTGAATCTGTCCAATTTCTTTCTTGTTTTACATTCATTGAACTATGGATAAACAACGGCAACTTTGTTGAGTCAACGTCAACAAATCCTCACGATTATGATTTAATTTATGAATTACAGGCACCTCTGTCCCCTTCCCCAGCACACACTTTTTAATGGAGGCCCGGAATAGGTTCAACTTGCATTGAGAAATAGACTGCATTTTGTTTATTTTATATATCAACATCGCATTCTTTCGTCAGCTTGGTGCCTCTGCTGAACTGTAGTAACAGGGTTTTGGTTTGAGCAGGCTCATGTGCACTTATTAGCAAAGAAACTAGCGTTCCAGTTCATTATTTAATGTATCAAAAATGAAAAAAGAAAAAAAAAGAAAAGGAATATTACGTCTGTCACTCCACCTGTATTTCTGTCTTCCTGAATGTCCATCTGCGTCTCTGGCTTTGTATATGTATGCATGTATGGATGGATGGATGGATGCATGCATGCATGCATGCATGTATGTATGTATTTCACGGCATATCGGCACACTCATGTCTACATAGTGTCAAGTAAGTGTGTGTATCAAGGAAAGCCATACCAAAGAAAGATAACAGGAAAACAAGGATAAAATCGTTACATAGTTATCAACTAAGAAAGATGACCAGGCTTCTATTCAGAATGGTCTCTGGCCCCACCAGTGCAATGTAAAGATATGGTTCAGATAATATTTTTAGACCTAGATTTAAAGTTAGAAAACTTGGAAAAAAACTTAAATGGTGATCTTACAGTTTCTGATATTACCTTTGACTTTTTTTTCCTCTCAAATGATTCAAGATCCTTATTATCTCTTTTTATGGTTCTAATAAAGCACGTCTGATACCCGTGTAAAGACTGTTGCGATCTGACATTTAAATAGAACGCCAGAAATGTTACCACTGGGTCAAATTTACTATGCTCTTCATGTATTAACAACTGCAGGATAATAAATTACATTCACGTTTCCAAATATTTGAAATGCTATTCTTAGATGGTAACAATAGTATGTTTTTAACTTGATCACATTTAACTGGAATATCATTTAAAACAACGGTGACGGATTATTTTTCTGTTCATAGTCTTTAATCTTTGTATTGACATAGAATGTAACTGTTTCTTTATATAAATGTTTGTTTTTAAATTGGTTCAAGAGATGAATACATGTTTGTTGCTTCATAATTGCTATAGAGGCTAAGACTTGCATTTATATTCCGATCAATATGTAAGAACATATAATATATATTAAAGTGGTACTGTAGTTTGGATAAAACGTTATGAAATTAAGGAGAGTATTTTAACATAAACTGCAGTAAGTTTCAATCAAAATCAGTCGAAATGTTTGGGAATATTACTAATCTAAAAAGTAATATTTTCTTGACTTTTATTACTTCAGAGACAAGGAAAAACAATTACAAACGTTTTGGGTAATCTTTAACAAAACATAAGATCTCTGCTTTTGCTGTTATTTTAAATATAATAGATGTAAATTAACATTCAATTTTAAAATGACCACATTTGTAAATAACAAAGAAAGTATGTAGTTTTTGTTATTAATAAATGAAAATTTAACTTTCGGGTTCCAAAAGTTAATATATACATATATATATATATATATATATATATATATATATATATATATATATATATATATATATATATATATATATATATATATAAACAACATTTCAAAAGTGTCTACTGGCATATGAATATGGTAAGTTAAATGTAATATCTAGTGCATATAGTGCCATAAGAATATATTGTTTAGTGCTATATGAATATGATAAGTCCGATATAATGTCTAGTACAGTATGATTATGGTGAGTCAGATAAAATGTCTAGTCTAGTGCCATGCATATGGCAAGTCTGATATAATGCCTAGTGCCATATGAATATGGTAAGTTAGATATAATGTTGTGACTTTAAAACATTCAACCCTTTTTGTTAATCAATGAAAGTGTAATTTTCAATGCTGCTAGAATTATCGAAATAACTATGCAAATGTGTTTCGGGATGTTCCACGGGTCTTTTCTTCAGAAGTGCAATAAAATTACCATCAAATTAAAATCGGCATTAAATGGGACAATTAAACTTCACAAATGTTTGCAATCTCTTCTGTCACATCATCAAAACTCAAGAATATCAATTAGCGGACAGATGCTATTTCTCCTTAAGATTACAAAACTTAAATATCTCAAGAAGTTCTAAACGGATTATTATTTTGATGAAACTTACACTGTTGTTTTTAAATTCTCTAACGTGTATGATAATATTATTTATTAAGAACTGAGCTTGTCCTTTAGCGAATCTTGTTTTAGCCACGGTTATCACCGTAAGCATTTCATACAGACTATAGTATTTAAACACCTGTTTTGGAATTCATATACTTTTTAATATTGTGTTAGCTATGGTAATCCTTTGATACAGGCTATAACAACTGAACACCTGTCCTGGAATTTTTAGACTTTTAAAAACAAGATTCTAACTTTGATTCAAAAGGTCAATCAATAGAAATCTTACTTCGGTCCACTCAAATAAAATTTTTAATAGTAGCAGAATGGGTGGTTGGCTTACACCTCGGTGAGCCTGGGTGGAAGCCAGGGGTGGAAAGCCGGTTGGAGAGCCATCGGTCACACTTGTCAGAACGCGTGGAGAAAACTCATGGTTATTATGCCGGCCTAGACCCCCCTCCCTCTCAAGGCCAGCTCAAAACTCTGGGTTTTATTCAATTAAAAATATTGCAGTATTGTGTTTAAATTGCGCACCGGATGCTTCCTTGTTGACGCCTTTGTGTCTTAGGTGACTCTGACTTTGGCAGCCTTGTTTGTGGTTGGGTTTGGAGTTTAGGCAGCAAATAAAGCCCGCGATGTTGACACTGGAATTGGTTGTTCACAACCATTATGCGCTGCTAATATGCAGAGCATATCGGATGAGGGCGACAATACATGAGGCGGCTATTAATCTTTTAAATTCACTGAAAAGCAAGTAGCCTGCCGTTCCAACGGACATGGTGTTACGACTAGGGGTTGAATGTAACAAAAGAAAGAACGACTCAAACAAGCTTTAACAATTTCTCAAATACAAATTTAATGTCCTAAAATATAAAATATTTTAAACAAACAAAGTGAAAGAATTAAAAATAACTTACAGTTTAGAACTTCCCTAATTAGTCCTAAATTGTCCTATACACTTCAATAATCCAGAAGTTAATTCAAAGTATTCCGAATGAATGAATGTTCCGAGTTAATGAATCTTCGTAATGAACGAATGTTCCGAATTAAAGATTGTTCCGAATGAATGGGTCTGGAATGTTCTGATATAACAATGATTTTCAGTTCTAAATCCAAAATATTAATAATCCCAGGTAAACTCCTGTGAATGTAGAGTATTGTTAAGTTCCTTGAACAATAGTACTTAAATCCAAATTGTGCTATGTAGAGATTAGATTTTCCCACCAACTGATTTTGCAAACAATAAGCAATCTTCCTCAATAACCTTATGATCTGCTGTAACTGTATAAGAATAAGCGTTACATCACTACATGGCATTATAAAGCATGTTACTGCGTAAATGAGAATAACCCTTAACTCTGAAAATATGTTTTAAAACAATTCCATCCTACAGTAAACAACTTTTACTGAACCAGTCATAAACTAGGTCGCACATGTCAACCTAAAAGTACTTTCGCACTACAATAACAATACCTTAATTTCAAATCGACACAGTGTTGACTTCTATAAAGACATGGGATCTAGGTCATGAACAGCACGCGCTATACACGTGATTTACCACTATTGTGTTGAGTTGACCGACATAATTATTGATTTTCCCTGGACATAAACAATGACTCATTGTTGACGTACATGTGTACTTTAATAGCGTAGGCTACTGAATTAAAGAATTATAATACAATGGTTATAAACACAAACGAAAACTATATTATAATCTAAAGACAATACATAATTCCGTAACAATGGGCATAAACTAGGCTGTGTGTTCGCGGTTCTCGAAGCCACACAACAATTTGCGCTGGGGTTTGGTTGTTCTAGTCCATTGGAACAACATACATTTATATTACAGGGTGCAAAGTATAATGTTTATTACTTACCATACACCGGAACACCTGACCGAAATGTCATCGGTCACAAATTTCTTATATAGCAAGTGTCACAGAAGTTCTGAAACATTGCACTATACCACGGCAATATTATGTAACGGTTTATTATACAATTATACAGCGTATGCTGGGATTAAGTCAGCAATATTTGATGCTATAGTAGTAACATCCACTTTGTTGAACACAATGAATGTGAACAAATGAGTCTGCAGAGCAGTTAAAAAAAAAAAAAACAAAAAAAAAACAAAGAAGAAAAAGTGAGTCTAGTACAATTAGTACAACCCATGCCAAAGGCCTGCTAACAATATCGCGGAGGCGCATTTGGTATTAGCATGCCGTTCTGACTAGAAGCAGCGGGAGCACAAGATATGCTTTGTTTTTCGGACGGTTCGAAAGACAAAGAATAGGATCACACACAGTTTATGATGAATTCTTAGCAAGATGTTTCATGAGCTCCTCGTGGGCTTCCGCTCTTCTGCGAGCTATTAGCGTGTTTGTCGCTATTTCGCTGATTACAATTGTATCTGCCTTGTGCGACGTAGCCCGTATTTTATTTCTCACGGTGTGTATTTGTCAACTTCATCGAGGATAGGCTTGAAATCTTCGGAGATGTCGTTGTTGCGTAGCGCCTTATATATGTGGTCTGGGATTGTATCGAGGTTTGTTTCGACCCAGACCCGGATTTCATCGTGCTCTTAGCTTTCACGGATAGTAGCCGGATGCTAAAATTCCCATATACAGAAACCAGACTACAGCTTAAAGCTGTGATTTTAAGGGGAATCTGAATGGGGGCAACAATACTTGTTGACAACATTCCAATCCCCGCCACACCGGTGCCCAAAGACACAACCGTCAGTGTAGCGTAAACATCATTCACTGCGTTTACTGCTCGCTTGTTCAGTCTTTGCCCGTGGGGCGGTTTCAGCCGACAAGTTTGTGGGTCTTGGATTTGTGAATATATTAACATTATAATTCTTCTATAAGCATCGTGATATGAAAATTTAATTGATCTGAAGGAGGGAGACACGCACCTCTAACATGTTGCCGTAGCTTACTGGCAAGACGAGGGTGATGTCTAAGAACGTGTCAGTATGTTTAATATCACTAGATCTGGAAATAGCACAGTCTTCAATACGTCCGACAACACGCTCGCCAATGGTCACAAATACCACGCCATTTGTCCGCAGTTTCAGAGATTGTTTGTTTTTTCTGGTCGATTAATGTGATGTGGCAGAGCGCGTATTTTTCGAATATAACTCTGTGTATTTATGTCAGTGCGTCTAGTGATAGAGGGCCCTACATACCCCAAAAGGAAAGGTTATCGCCAAGGCCACTATGTCAGATATCATGTTGCCATTGTAGCAGCAATCGCTCCCGAGACTCCCTGAAGGCAGTACTTTTGGCTGTGTGTGTGTTGTTCCGATAACGAAATCGCAATTAACCCTAGCTGCTCGTGGGTTGGCTTACGATGCTCTGGATAGCACCAGCGCTCAATGTTCATCTGCTTCGTATCCTTATTCCGCCCAATCGGAACCGGTACCAGTCAACCCCAATGAAGCGCAGATACTCTCGCACCAGTGGTTTGTATTCCTTCTCGATGTCATGTACTTTTCTGTGCGATCTGCATCAATACTATGTCTTTTCGCTCCCCCATGTCTCTGTTTTTTGTCTTTAAGCTAAGTATAGCGCGAGTACTATCTGCGAAAGCCGAAGATGGTCTGAGTGGCTGACAATCCCGAGACTTGTGCGTTGACATCAAGGCCCTCACACCGGATAGTGTCCCCAGCGGTAAACATGGACGCAAAACTAGTTGTAAAGCTTTCGACTGAGACGTTACCGTGTGACTGATTACTGCTGACATTATATGCCCGTACGACTCTGTTTAAACGGATTAAAAGCATTGCCCACATTCCGTTACCACGATTCCCATAGAAGTTAATGAAGGAATATCCAGCGCCCTGGAAGGTGATGGTGTCGTTCTTAGTGTTGAAGATAAGAAAACAAACGTTCTAAACGTTTTGCGTTAAATCCGAGCGATAGTAACCATACTCATTTATGGCTGTAATCCCCTGCCCAACCGACCGACGTGATATTGTCGGCCGTTAAGTACGCGATCAAGGCAGTACCAGTGCTTGTGTTTGCGCTGGAAGTGTTAGCACTGCTTGAACGTGGCTGAGTGTTTCAACATCTGTGGGATATTCTGGGGCGGCATTAAACGGAGACAATGGGCCGAAGGCGCTTGCAACGCGTTTACTAAAGAAGCCAGGACCACGTAAGAACTATTTTTAATCTCAAGGGTGATAGTGCACTCCAGTATATTAATCAGAGAATGTCTTTCGTCTAAGATGCGCATCGAGAGCTCCTGGATGCTGCCGTTATGCATTCTACACCAACGTAGCATTCTATAGGAGAAAGTACGCGACTCCCCATAGAACTCGCCACTCACAGGACTAACATGCAGCAGGGTGCTGCTTTCTCCATCAACAATATTTTCAGTTCAGTTTATTTGTTCGAGATGAACATAAAGAAGTGGGACGTTGATAAACGCCGTGGCATTTGATAACGTGTGCGCGCCAGCTTCGTGAACGCGGGTACTTCGAATCTAAAGATTGCGGCGAGCGAGTTGATAGTTTGGGTCAGTAAGCGTGATGCTGACCCGCCCAGTCGCCGCGACAAAGTCCGTAGTCATTCCAGGAATGGAAGCCTGTATTCTTTTTTACGAGAGTATCCATGTTGTAATACAAACCGGGAATGGTGACTTCTTCCGCCAGACTGGATGAGGTCGAGCTGACAACAAATCTGTTGTTGCGAAGCTCAGCCGAAACGTTGTACCATCCTGGGCTGAACCAAATCGTTCAAGCGCTACGTGTGTATTTCCATTCGTGCGGAATACAGCATAGGTCGCGTTTTTAGCTATAACGATGTGGAGAGAGCGCAGATCCATTTTGTTTTGAAGAAAATGTAAGTTAGCTAGGAATAAATATCATACTACTAAAAAAAATATTACTCACGACTAAAAACAACCCAAGGTCAGAATGACATGGTTTCTGCTAGTAAAAATTGTAAGAAAACAATTTTAAAAAATTTAAACATGCTTAACAAGAAAGCCTAAGATAAACTAAAAACTTGGAAACATCAAATTCAAAACAAGAGTGGTCAATAATAAACAATTTGACTACAGCAAATGATGACATACCCATCCAAATTAACACATTTTATAATTTTTTTAGGAATATGATCTCATTTCATGAGAATGATGACGAGGCAGCTGAAAATTAGGAACCATTAAATGTAGAACATTATACAGTACTAAACGAATCAATTTCTTCAGAGGAAATATTCAAAGTACAGAAAAATTTAAATCTAATAAGTCGCCTAGTGACAATTCTATCTTGCATGAATATTTTAAATGTACATGAGAAATTTTTCTTCCTGTCTTTGTGACCTTTTTGACCTTGATTTTAAATATAGGTGTTGTTCCAGAAACCTTAAACTCGTATATAAATACAATTGCAGGCCCATTACTTCCTGAGTTGTCTTAGCAAGGTTTTTACTGTTCTTCTTAACAATATAATTTTGCTTTTCTAAAAGAAAACAATTTACTATCTGAGGCACAGGCAGGTTTCTGTAAAGGATACTCTACAATTGAAATATTTATGTCCTAAAATTCCTTAATATAACTTTTAAATAGGAGGTATCCAACATTCTTTTCTACTTTTGTGGATTTTTCGCAGGCTTTCTATAGGATATGGAGACTTGATTTAGGGAGAATATTGATGAACACTGCTATCAATGGGAAATACTTAACATAATAATGAACATGTATATGTGTGTGAAGTCTTGTATCTTCCTCAGTGAAAAGAAATCAGGGCTATTCACATGCAGTCGGGGATTAAGGCAAGGCGAAAGTCTTTCTCATGTAGTATTTGTCTTGTATATAAACGACATCGAAAATTACTTTTTTAACTCGAATTGTAATGGCGTTAAAATTTATTTGATGGATAGAGATATAGTAAGATCTTTGTAACTATTTGTTTTGCAGACGACACCTTTGTATTTTCAGATATTCCAAGAGTTATGCAAACTAATCTAAACTAATTAAACTATCTAATGCCACCAAACTTATGCCAATGTGCATCTTAGGATGGATGTGTGTTGTACATCAAAACTGGGTCACAGTGTCTTACTTTCCAGAATTAGCTAAATTTTCTTTAAAAAAAATGTTCAGGAAATTTCTGTCAAAATTCCTGTCCATCAAGCCAGCAGGGTATATGCAATTCCACCTGTTGACATAAAACTTACACTTTGTGTACATTTTGGGATGAGCATGTGTTATGCACCAAACTGGGTCACGGTGGCCTTCTGGTGGGGATTTCAAAAATTGGTTTACGTTCAAATTTGGGCAGTCCTTAGATATCTTTGCTCCTATTGCTACCTAACGTGCACTGAGAGTACATCTCAGAATGAAAGCATTTCACACATCCATATAAGGTCACTTTGACCTATTTGCTTGGATTTTGAACACTACTTGAGCATGACTTTTATGGTCTGATTTGTGGCACGATTATAATTAATCAGTTAATCGGTGTTTGAATTTAATCATTAATTAAAGACTTTTTTTTATAAAATGATGAATAATGATTAATTTGACCCATAATTTTAGAATCATTTTCCCATAATTTTTGTGATGTGGCATTTGAATTTGGTACCTTTTTGATTGTATAAAAGTGGTTAATCTGCCTGGTTTTTTTTAACAAAAGCAAACTAAATGGATGTGCAAAATATTGATCAGCCAGTCAAGCTAAAAGAAAGAGCTTCGATTCTCGATGTAATAGATCTTTAGCTCCTTTTCACATTATTTTGGGAGGAATAAAAGGCGTTGTGCATTTGTGTCTGTGTTATTGACTGGAACGTGAGTCCATCCCAAAGTCCAGAGACGTGCCAAAGTCCATCCTAAAAGCTGCCAGGGTCAAACAGTCCTCGACGATTGAGGTCACGAAGATCCAGATAGCAAAGGTATGGTTAAAACTTAAAAGGGACCTTTCTGTGTGCTACTATTTTTTGACAAAAAAGTCATATTTAGAAGCAAGCTTTTGCAAGTTTTGTCGGATATTTGTGTAGTCCGAGTTTCCTCTAACTTTGTATCTATACCTGGCCTAAAGGCTGATACGGGGTCAGAGAGGTGCAAGTCTTCTTAATGGTAGGTTTGCAGGCCAAAAATGTACCGCACCCTTTACGTTTTGCTAGCAACGATCATGCATGACAATACCCTAGTGTCTTTGAATGATGAGACTATTGACAAGCTCTTTATTCTTCGATCTTATCACATGCAACAGAAGCAATAAAGCCCTTCTTGCCCTTTACAAAAGTATTTAATTTGTAATTATTTTTAATCAGTTAAACATTGATTAATTAGAAAATTCACCATTCATCTTTTTCTCCCAAAAATGATTAATTAACCATGCATTAGTCTGATTTCAACATCTTTTAACATATTGTCACCACATATGCATTGTAAGTGCATCTAAAAATTTAGTTGTGTCACAAAAACTGGGTTGTTGTGATCTACTTCTATTATTAATTGAACACTCTTAAAGATATTGACTTGTGTCACAGAAACAGGAGTATCTTGTGAGCTCCTGCTTAATAATAACTCTGGGGATTGTTTTCAATCCTAATGTAGACCCGACCCCACCCCCCCAAAAAAAAAAAATAAATAATAATAATAAAAACCAATAAATCAAAGGAAGCTTTCTTTCATACCTTCTTAAGTTTAATTATGAATTCCCACATCTAATTATGATCAGCAGCTTTTCAATCACCAAGAAAGGATTACGGGTGTAAATACCACAATTCATTAAGATTTCAATGAGCTTTATATGTAGAAATGATAGTTTAACAACAACAAAAACAATGTTATGATGCGGGTCTTTGAATACTGTGTGAAAACTATTTTTTCTGGTGTCATGTTTCTCTTTAAATTCTCATATAGACCTGTGTATGTGTGTATGAATATGAATAATGAAGTGTGGGATGTTCGATTTGAATATTAAGGGTAGGTGTATGACAGTTATTGTGTGTAACATCGCTTCAAGAATGGATTCATTTGTGTTGAACAAGCTTTTACTAATTCAGACATTAGCAGTATTTACCTTTTATGTCGTGTAATGTTAATATTTATTTATATGATATCATGTACATGTTTTTTTTTCAGCTCGCATGTTGCTTGTATGATTGTGACAGAAAAATTATTGTTTTTAATTTTTTTTAACATATTGCATTACTGGTTGAAAAAAGTAAATGAATTAAAATTATGTCTGGTATTTTTTATGCATATGAACTTGCTAATGATGTGATATGTATAATTAAAGAGTATATCCATACGGATTTAAATAGTCTTTTTCTCATTTTTTTTATAGCAATTGCTACTTTAGATGTCATTTAAATTGTGACAAAATGCACGAATAAAACAACATAGATATTGGTCTTCCATTAAATTGTGCTGACTTGCCAGGGTGGATGTTTCTCAGGTGGTGAACGGATAGCACACTGCCCTTCAAAAGTTTCTTCATACAGTTCTTTTTGTGTCTTCATGACCATATTAAAATATATGTATTATACGAAATTCAAGATATCAACATGCATTTATGCTATTTTAAACAAATTCATTTTTTAAAGTTTCAATAAGAAATCTTGCAACAATAGCAAAAGCTTTGTACTATTATGATTTTTTGTTAAATTGAGACTAAAACAACATTAATGATCTCAACTCTCTACAAACAATATTCATGAAACGTTTTCAAAGTTTACTTCTGTATGTATGTGATTAACAACTAAAGTTTTGCATCATAATTTTTCCAAAATGTTTAAATGTTACTTTTAATTTTCATTTTAAAATGCAATGGTTTTAGAAAAGTGTTGGCAAAGAGGACCTTGAGAAGGAGTTATCGGATGGCAGCATACAAAACCTTTGTTCTATTATATGTGTCTGCGTGACAAAACAGTATCTTCCAACTTTCTTATAGCTGTCAGACAGAGCAGCATGTCCGTAAACCTCAGTTTCCCAGCATCCCCATACTGCTATGTAATTTGTTTGACATCGACATACATTTTCCAATCATACCCGAAGTATTAAATCTGTATTTCAGTAACAGGAGAAATTGCATTAGTACGAACTGACGTATGGGCTGGCCATGCATATACCCAAGCAATAATCATGCTCGAACGGACAGGCAGGATCACGTATATTTTCTTGAATGACATGGAAACGATCAAGATGACAACAACAATAACAAATATAATCTCTCCACTGTAACCTATATGAGATTGCATACATACAAGTGTCAGTCTCTGTTTTTTGACAGCTTTATCAAGTTGCTGTCTCTTTTGCAATGAATTCATAGAATCCCACGAAAGTATTTTCACTTACTTTAGGATATATATATGTTGGAGTCTCTCTCTCTCTCTCTCTCTCTCTCTCTCTCTCTCTCTCTCTCTCTCTCCACAAAGTTATAAAAATAGTGAAATCTGTGCATGGCGACCAATCAGGTGACCATCTGTTATACTTATATGCAGGTGGACGCTAGAGCAGGTTTGACTGTTTATTCACCATCTAGAGTCAGGAATCGGGAATGTTTTAACTCAGACTGAGAGTTGAAAATTTTCCCATGCATCTGTCACCATTGATTATTTTGGCTTTGTACTAGTCTGGGGTAAAACGCTGATAAGATAACTAGTGTTACATCTGACGACCAGTTATAATGTCACAACTTACATATCTCTGTCTAGTTTTGTAACAGGTTTGGGTATTATAAACTTGACACTTAAAAGCTGATTACCGTATATGTTCATATATTACTCATGCCCAACCGCGAACACCGTAGACCCAACTCTGCTGTCTGATAATGCGCCGGTATATACGGGTTAACACTGATTGGTAGAGCCAAAAACAAAATATTAACCTACTATTTGAGTATCACAAGAAGAGAGGTCTGCATTGATCCTGATCACAGTTCGGCACGCAAAGTACGTTATATATATATATATATATATATATATATATATATATATATATATATATCTATATATATATATATATATATATATATTAAAAGCATATCATGTGTATTTATATTTCTGTAGTCCGCGTATTTACGTAATCTCGAAAATCTTCGTGAAATAAAGCAATTGAAAAAGCATTTGTATACAACTATTTGTCCGCATTGTTCTTATAGGGCGGATACATTTACCTCAGTTCGTAATTTTGTTGCTGTTGTTGTTGTTTTTGTTGTTGTAGTTTTGCGAAAAATTACATTTATGGTTACTTAACTTTGCGGATTAATGATTCATTGGATCTTTAGATTCGAAGTACGTAACAATAAAAGAAAATCCGCAAATATGGCACCCCACGAAAAATAGTCAATTCTCAGTACAAGGGAAACAATTCTCGGAGCAGAAGATCTTAGGGGTGAACAACGTTTAGAAAGTCCGAACTAGATTTTATAGTTTTCTCCTAAGTTTAAATTTATGAACCATATTTTTTTTACAAATTTAAATGTTATAAGTGTATTTAGCAGGTAACTGAGTATAAATTCAACATAAGACCATGCAATCAATGCTTTATAAATCATAAATCAATCAGCAGAGAGATAGACAGAGAGCATATCGGAAACCCGGGAATTATTCTTATTGGTCCAGTTCATACAAAGTTCTATTATTTTTTCAAATATATGCAACTAATCAAAATGAACATGGGCAGTGGTTTATAACAGCTATTTTAGTTAAATCGGTTTGAAAATCGTTACATATTTCAATCTGCCCTTCTTATATCTGCCCTAAGAACAAATAATTGCATCGAGTGAAATAGCATATTTTCCATTCCTATAGCAATAGAACAGTAATAGGCCAAGGCCTAAAATAAGGCCATCGCCTTAAAATTAATTCTGTGTATATGCACCGAGAAAAATAAGACAGATTTTATAGTCTGTAAAGGATCGGACAGGCGGAAAGCGGTGCTGCTTTAATTAAATTTCTTGAAATCATGCATGGTTAAATTTTACAATTTCTAAAACTATTTTGATGACGAAACTTTAATAGGAATGTGTATTCTTGTTCAATTATAAATAAACAACAAGCCCAAGTGAGCGAGACTGCTCACCTGCCTGAGTCTTCTTTGAGTCTTGAAGCCAAAACAACACCAACTGGCCAGGTAATTTTGGTTAAAAGGCAATCTTCACCAGGTCGAAACAGGAGACAAACGACTGTTGGATTATTATGGATATTGAGAGAACTTCATCTTTTAATTTTCATTGAGTATCAGTCTTAAACCATGTCTTGTAAAATGTGTTCTAAAAATATTTCGAGCTGAAACTGTCCGTTAGTATCTTTGGCAGCTGAACTCGTATTTGAAGCCTCAGCCTTACCGAGAACTTAGAGTTTACACTTTATCTTTACAAAATATATTGTTAATAAAATGCGAATATCTCGTGTATTTTCTCTAAGCTATCGTATTTAGTCACCAGATTCCATCATCAGAATGCAACAGGCAAACTAGACTTGGTAGGCACAGAATGATATATATTTTCGTCCTATTGATAAACTTTCAATTCAGCCCCAGTGATTTAATCTACGTGCAAAATCAAGCTACATACAATGTTATGAATATTATTATCTCTCATTTATTATTTTTGCAAGTTTCAGAAAACAAATCTTGCTATTTTTTTCTTTCTTTCTATTAAGACTAAATTGCAAATAAAATTCCCCAGATTACGCGCAAAGTTCATCTCTTGTCTTTCAATGTTTCAGATTTTGAATATATATATATATATATATATATATATATATATATATATATATATATATATATATATATATATATATATATATACACATACATGTTTGTGTGTTCGTATGTGTATGAATCACCGCCACAGAAAAAGGGACTTTGGTCGGTCTTTTAGGATTTTAAAAGTTTTACATATTATGGGGGGAAAATCATCGAACTTTCAATTGCACCTTATTTTTGGGGGGAACGTTTCGTCACCCTTTATGAAAGTAAGACATCTAGAGGCTCCCATATTTTGTTTCTAAGTATTCGTAAAAACCGTGTAATTTTTTTACATGCGT
Organism: Margaritifera margaritifera; assembly: GCA_029931535.1. Lineage (NCBI taxonomy): Eukaryota > Metazoa > Mollusca > Bivalvia > Unionida > Margaritiferidae > Margaritifera > Margaritifera margaritifera. The sequence continues at coordinate 1,157,860 of JAQPZY010001095.1, forward strand.
CCGGCACTTACATTCCTTGAAATCTTTGACTAAAGCTTTAAATGAAGGCATTAATTTCAAAATATTACAAAGATGATGCGAAAGACACAACAAGAACCTTGTCTTGCTTACATCTCAATGAGAAAAGAAAATTAAAGAGTCTTGATTCTGAAAGCCCTTCATGCTATGATTGGATAAGACTCGAAGATTTAAGGAAATTAAGTTTGTTGTCGCGTGTATATAGCATAGTTGATGTTGAAGAACAAAACAAAACTTAACAAAAGAAAAACAAAAAACAAGTTATTGCAGAAGAAACCGATCGATTGATTTAACACATTAATATAAACGTAATGCTACTTGTAGGGAATTAACATGCGTTTGAATTATTGCTGTAAGAGTTAGAATTAGTTTTATTTCTCTCATTCTTATAGCGCCCTGTCACTATTTTTATTCTCTTTCAGTACATGCCTGTTTTCCGTTTGTCCGGCAGTCTTTCGGTAAGTCTGCCTGCCCAAGAGCCACATCCAGGTCGAATCAGTTTTTATATTGACCAATAACATAAATATACAGGAGACATAACAGCATAGATATATATAATATAGTTGATTTCGAGGAATAAACCAGTTTGCCATTGTATAAACCAACAATTTTAAGATTAAATGTACATTCAATAAACGTGTTTACTAAGTCAGTGCTCCGTGTATTTGTTTCCATTTGTTTTTTATTTTGTTCTGCCTTTGCCGACAAATAAAGATATGTAGAATAAAGTTCAATATGTTTTGTACAACTTGACATTTTGAATCAATTATTCACATATTGATACAAAAACTTTGTCTTTTTATATTTTTTATGTTCTAAATATAACCCGGTCTGTTAGATTTTGGTAATGTGCAACACAGGAGGCAAAACATTATGAAAAAAGTAGTAATTGCTGAAAACTGCTTCTCATTCTCCTGTTCTATTACCGGAGGCACGTATAATGGAGCATCCATCCATGTAATAGTTCAAACAATGTTGTTCCAAGTAATCGAGTTCATCGAGCTCCGGTCACTTTTAAGGAAATGACCAATTAATAAATTACAATATATGTGATCGATTTTAGTAGAGATTTAGTTCTGCTGTGTCATAGAAGATACCTTTTTAATTTAGAGGGAATGTGTCTTTATTCCTTTTTTTAAAAAAGGTTTCACTTTTCTAATAAAAAAAATAGATTCAGTAGTCAAGGAAAATTTGTTTATTTAGAAATGTAGGTGTACAATTGTAATTCAAATCCATTAATTACAGTGTACTGCACATACATTTATGACAGGTATCTGCGATACAGTAACTCTTGGTTTCTTTTATCTCTCTCCATTGGAATGTAATTTTGAAAGGTAAAACTTAAAGAAAAATCGTACTGTCCCGGCAAAGAGCAATCGACTTTTATTTATCGGTTCAGTTTCAATGTTTCTCCTGTTCGGAAAATTGCACCAATTTTTCCTTTTAGTTAGAGGCAATGAAAGTTTAAGAGCCAGTTGCGATTTAAAAAAAAAAAAAAAAAAAAAAAAAAAAAAAAAATTGCGATTTATAAAAAAAAAAAAAAAAATTAAATGCGGAGCATCGAGTTTTCTCAAAATAAACCAGTTTAAACTAACTTTATTAAATTAAATAGTGTGTAAGTGCAGATAGATAGACGTGCGTATGCGATTTTATTTCACACATGTTATCGTGATTTTGTCTGCTGTATGAGTGAAGCGAAGGAAGTTTTCTTAAGCCCAAAAGATAACAAGAACCAAATACAATCCTGAGACATGTAAAGGAAATATCTATAAAGTGAAATATATCGGACCCAAACAATGCACAGAAAGACCCCAACATTAAGATTGATGCACGGGGTTAATTATCAAGATAAACACTGTTTTCCACTGTTATCTTAAACTATGATTTTTCATTGGATCTAAGTTAATTCTGCGTTTCACTACTACACTCCGTCTGAAACATACATATTGAGCTGAGATTGATTGTAGAGATAATCAACTTGTGGCCAGGCGTTGTCATGACTTGTCCATATGATAACTATTCATGGATGCCTCCACATACCTAACGTCAGGGCTGTGTAAAGTTCGGAAACGGAAACCTGCAGCAGAAGCTTCGCAAGTTTATCGACTGGCATGGTGCAAGATCGAGTACAGGAATTGAAGTTTATCGCTTGTGCCAATAATACTTTCAAAGCAGCATGCACTGCAAAAGCATCTTATAAGCTGATCAGAAAACACAACAACACAACAGGTATTCTATGCTCTGAAAAACACAACAGTCATTTAAACGATGAAAAATTTGATACCATTCATCGCCATTTTAGGACAAAGGAATATTAAAATCTGCTTCAGACTTCATGTATGTATAGATACAACCAAACTTGGTCAGCAATTGACCAACAAAAGTCTCAAAGTAAAGTTTAAACCAAGGATATTGGTTTGTCAGCTCAGACTTGAATTTCAGCCAGTCAGATCGCTAGAATCTCTACGTAAGTTTAAGTTGTGAATTAAGTCCTGTTGCTAAAATTCAGACCAGGTCCAGTATTCTGGAAACTTTAGGAGCGTGAAAATCAAGTTCTAGGTCCAAAAGCTAATACAAGATATGATTTTTAGGCATATCTATGTCAGAGCAGTTTATCTGTCTCAACAAGGGACTCAAGTTCACAAAATCTTGAAAGTTCTATGATTCTAACTCAACTGTAATTCAAGTTATATACTCTCAAAGTTGTGGGACTTTCAGTTTGAGCTTGGGTTTCATACCCAAAGAGTTTTGAGAATATGGGTCCAGTTCAAACGCCAAATGCAGTCAGCACCTACAAGTACTACCTCTGTCGACCACCATTGACATTTGCGTCATGAATGGATGTAGATGCGGAATCTTTTATCTTTGTTTACAGTAGTTAATAACATTTAAGGAGGAACGTTATGAAATTCACTATGAGACAAATAACATATTGTTATGTTTTCTTTTAAAATAATGGTATAGCCCGGTGTGTCATGTTTAGAAATCGGAGATTGGTATTTATGGGTATTTTATTCCATTTCTTCAAATTCAATTCAAGTCATATTTTCAACATTGTGTGACGCTGTATATTTAATGTATATCATTAAAAAACATGATTGCATGTATCTTCTAGGTTACTGTCTCTGCGACTGCTATAACTGGCGACAGTCGTTACGACCACGCTTTCTTATTACCACAGGTGTTTCTAAAAAATAATAAAAAATAAAAACTTTTCTTCGGAAACTTCTACCATTTAATGAAAAATGATTTGTATTCTATATTGAACATTTTCACGAAAATCTGATGCTAGACAATGACGTGATAACAATTTTCATTTGCTCTTGTTTATGTAGTATACTTTGCTTAAGTATCAGACCATTAGTAAGCCACGCTGCCGAATAGTCAGACAAGCTTAGCTCTACAGTTGTAATTTCATAATAGTGTAATAACCGTATGGTATTCAGAAGTCAAGCTTTTCATGCACATTATGCTATTCATTCAATCTGTCCATATCAAATGTTTAGGAATGAAAAACTCCTGATAAAAAGTATGTAATCGTTATGAATCTCATGCGTGCATTTCATCGTTGATCATACCTACTGCGAACAGATATTTTATACCGTTTTCTATAAAACACCCCCACCTCACCACTGCTAAACCTATTGTGAAGATTCTATACAGTTGTGTGTTATGTGTTCAAGTTATCAATAAGGGCACTCAAAATGAATACTGACGATGTGTGTGATCAAGATACAGTAATTCATTTGACTGCAAGAGCTCTTTCTGGCACGCATGTCAACAAAAAGTTGATGGAAGTTAATCGCAGACAGGAATATACAAATAAAATAAATAGTAAATATTTCATGGATAATGAAAGGACAGTGCCGCCATAGCTAGTCTAGAGACGGACAAATGACAATCGGTTAAAACTGAGGAAATTTGAGGTTATCAGGAGCCTATACAAAAGGATGTAGAGGGCGCAGTGGCAAGTAACTGTTAGAGCGGTAAAAATATGAACATTTTAATTAGCTAATTAACACCGTTCTTCATTTGAACACATCATATTTTTCAAATTTTTTGCATTCGCTACTACTTAGTATCAAAGTTTGGCTGTTAATCATAAGCACAACAAAATGTAATAGTGTTTTTATTCCTATTGTGGACTTTAATGGAGCTTATTTTGGCGTCTTTGAAACCGATCCTTCTCTCTCTTTCTCCCTCTCTTCGATCCGTTCTAATTCCTTCTACGAATCCCAGAGAATCAAAAGGTAGACACCCCACCTACTGAACAAAACTTTGATAAACATTGCAATTTATTTATGTTAAGAGAAAGAAGACACACTAATACACAAATAGAGACTAAAAGGAAGAGAAAGATATATGGTGTAAATTGATTATCGATACCTACCTAACTATCTACATGTACACAAATACGTACATGCATTATTGCATAACACATACACACATATATGTAGACATACTTAAAGACATACAAGTTTGCAGGCATACAGCTATACAGAAAGATAGACAAAGAGACTAACAACTCCGAAATCAAATGAAAGAAACTGATTACGATGTATTTGATTTGCATTATTTTAACTGCGCTACTTTGAGCAGTAGTCTGTCCGTTTGTCCTAATTATATATTGATTTACGTTCTTAAATAGGTAACTTAATACCACAAAGAGATTACACATTTCAAATTTAGACAAATATGTTTTAAAGCAGGACAGGTCAAATATAACACACAATTTACAAATTCAATAACAATTGTAAGACGAATGTCTTATTTATATTTGTATTGGCTTAAATTAAATGAACCCATTTCAGTTTTACAATCTTCAGAGAAGTGAAACAATTACTAAATCTTTATAGAAATGAACAAACAACCTAAGAGTATTTATGTATAAACGTACTGCAGTATTTCTGCATGTTGAAATTATAGAATGCTGTGCAAGTTCTGTGCGGAATACGTACACAAGTGTAAGAACCACCACAGCTTATATATATATATATATATATATATATATATATATATATATATATATATATATATATATATATATATATATATGTGTGTGTGTGTGTGTGTGTGTACAAGTCATAAGATACCTATAGTTGTATGCTGGTATCATGCATACTAATGCATAATTGACGAATGCCAATACTGACTCTTGGTACCATCCATTGTTTGTTTTGCATACAAATTGGTGAATTCGAAAACGCTTAATTTGTTCTTAGGACACAAATCACACCCGAGGTCTCACAAAAAGATCATATGCGAAAGGCGTTAATGATTAAGTTAAGCATGTCTAATTATATAAGTCTGAACATTTTGATTTCATTTGACTTCGTTTCAAATAGAAGTACCATGTTATTCTTCTTATTCAAACATATGCCAATAGGATTCTTGAGTCCATGATCACTTGACAGTAACACAGCAAGTTTTCTCCCAGTAGGTGTTGCCTGAACCACACTTTTGGTCTGACAATCACAGCAATAAATGATTCCATTCGTATCTACAGTGAGCTTTGAAATCGTTCATAACAAATGCATCAAGCTTCCACATCCATGCCTACTGTAATAATTGTACTCATAGATATAAAATGCACTGACTGTCCGTTAGGGCTCACACATTTTGGATGAATCCTCACCCGACATTTTCGGAGAAGTTGTCAAAGTCAGATGTGCAAATCTGACACTGTCGAATTTTTTTCCCAATTTTGATATGTGCAGTCATATCAGGAAACTCATAATTGAAAAAATACGGATATCAGGAAGAATGCTCTCTTTATGAAGGTTCTGCAATTAATAATAAATCATGTTACGGGGAAAAGAAGCACATATTGAAAGGAACAAACAATGGATCCTTTCCAAATAAGGAAAAAGTGTTAGCTTGCCATGTCATGTTTATACCTCTAAACAACCTGTTTATGATTTAACAGGCAATGTAACCAGACGATTCACAAAAAATACATACATCTTATACAAGTCATTTTAGACATTGTCTCGTGGTAACTAGTTTTCTATCTTCTTTTCCTGAAGAACGCGATTTTAAACTCACGTGATTGCTGGTCTCTAAGCATACGGGGTTATCTGGTAGGAATATAGAGACCTCACCACATATGGTATACAAATATACTATTTCACGTATTGAATAGGCTAACCTCCAATAACCTTATGACTATTGAACAGGATAACATCAGCCGTATCGGGTGGTAAGAACCTCAATAATTTTAAAAAAGAAAAATAGACAAGCTACTTAACCTAAGTTTAATAAACACTGGCAATCTGTCTCTGCTACATGAACGAAAACAGACATACAACGAGCATTAGCTTTCCAAAACGCTTGAAGGCTTCACTATATTTAATTCATTCTTTATTTAGGAAGGAAAATAACATAAGAAAGTGGATGTGGGTAGGAGAAGTAGGCCAGGCATTCTATTTAAGGCAGGAAAGAGAAAGTGATTTACGTTTTATGCTCCAGTGATCATAGGTATATTTTTCAGACACATTTATATCCCTAGGCTGGACAGGTTATTAGAATTTCAAGTTCCCTCCCTTACGCGTTTCTTGAACATGTATATCCTATTGAGATAACTCGTACATAGCAAATGCCTTGCGCTTCAAGTGAATGCCGAAATCAATCGATGCGGATCATCTGAATTTAATCCCACTATGAATCCATGCTATATAAGACTTTTTGAAAGTTCTAAATGAAACCGGGATTGACATCACATCTTCTCGTAAAATATGCTTCCCTGCATGGAAGCCCTATTGGTGTATAACAAAATAAAGATCTAATAATATATTTTTGCGCCGGTACGTGATTGCTAGCTTTTATATATATATATATATATATATACACATACATACATACACCCCGCACCTTGATGTGAAGCAAACAGACAAACTGACAGACAGAAGGAAAGATAAATGAGATACATATACAGACATAGCTAGAGAATGGATACATACATACATACATACATACATACATACATACATACATACATACATACATACATACATACATACATACATGCATACATACATACAAATAGACGGGCAAATACAGTGTCATACCAGTGTCTAATCAAATTAAATCTCTACAATGCATTTGTAGTTGTAATATATTATCTGCGCTGATTTCAGCAGTTGCAGAATACTTAATAGCTTGTTGTAATTACTTCATGATTTACACTATTAAATGAGCAATTGAATGCTACAAAGTTATTACAAGCTGCAAAATCAGAAGAGAAAGAATGGAACACGCGATGCCAAATATAATGCAATTTACAAATCAACACTCTATTATATATCAATATCTTTATCTTTAATATCTACTGTTTAGTGACTTAAAACCGTGAAATAATAGCGGAAATAGAAATACAGATCCGACACAGATTATAACTGTGTAACTAATACACTCCACTCCACTTGAAATATATATCTTTTAGTTACTTAAAAATAAATAAATCCATGTTACTTTTTAAAAAACTTAAAAATTGTATATTAATAACAAAGTCTATAGAGGAATGAACAAACATTTAATGTCAAGTTTAAAACAAAAGTGCAGTAATTTTCAGTTTAGAAAATTAAAAAATTCTAAGTGGAATGCCATGGAATTAAAGCACATATACAAATACAAATCAGAGAAGGATATAAATTATGTGCACAGCTCATACAGTCTACTCCAGTAAATAAGACAAAAAGAGGATATTTTTTTTACTCATTACGAACACATTTATAAATCTCCTACCGAACAGATATAGGATAATATGAAAATACTCCGTTTGATACGAACACTGGTAAGATGAACTTTCGTTAAACACAAACACATTTTTATGTCTGTTATACCAATTACAGAGATTCCATATACTGTAATATACGAAATATGGATATGAATGACTACTCCCTTTAGAAAGGTAAACTGAGTCAAAGTCCGTAGAGATTACATAATAGCAGTTTTGACAGTCTGAGCACGCGTATACATCTCATTTACCTCTTTACATGGAACTTCTTTATTTTCATTGTTCTCACCGATAAAAAACAATAACTCTAAACGATTGACTAGTAAAATATTGCTTGGGTTTTTTTTCACCACTGCTTTATAGATATATTACAGAAAATGAAAAAAAAAATGTTTCTGTGCGAAAATAAGGACTTGAACTGGATTTGATTCGTTTACGACAGGAGTTCTGCTAAATGGAGAGATGTCATCCACATAGGGTTTAAACGTGCAGCAATAAAAAACGACACTAAGATTTAAATTATTCATGTTATTAAGGACGTAAAATTGAGAGAAACAAAAAAATAAAATAAATAAAATAAAATAAAATAAAATAAACAAAACAAACATTACGAGAGATGTGGAATTGGGATGAAACATTAAAACTCAGTGCGAAATACAATCTATCGATCTATATGTATGTCTGTCTGTCTATCGATACATTTATCTGTCTATATGTCTTTCGATCTATATATCCATCTATCTATGTATCCTGACATGGGCTATCGACTATTCTAGTCCTGATTTCCGATTTCAGTATTACTAACTAAATCTTATGCTCCGCAAAGGTTCGCATTAATTGAGGTAGACTGCATATAAGTCAGTTGAATTCTGATGTCATGCTATGCATAACTGAAAGGTTCTACGACTAGTTCTTTGCAGTATCCACTTTAAACATATTTTCAATTCAGGTACAAAAGATACCAAAGGTATTATCTCATAATTATCTGCAAATGACATGAATAATTGGATGAAATATGACTAATTATATAAGTCTGAACACTTTGACTTCGTCTGACTGTCTTTCAAATACAAATATTATGCTATTATTGTCATTCAAACATACACCAAATGGATTTTTCAATCCATGATCACGTGATAGTAACACACCAAGTTGTCTCCCTTCTGATGTGACCTGTACCACAGTATTAGACTTACAACCACAGCAGTAGAGGATTCCATTCTTATCTACAGTGATACCTAATGCTGCTTTAAGATCATTGCTTTCGAACGTATTCAACGTTTTCCCGTTCATGTCTATCGTACTAATTGTATTTCCAGCTGTGCAATAAATAATTTGTCCATCCGGACTTCCACAAATTGTGTTGTAATAAGGACTGAAACGATAAGGTCTCTGAATCTTTTTGATGACGTTGAATGACTTGTCAAATATAACTAATGAAGATTCTGCTTTCGAAACTATGTCCAAGATAATATTTTGCTGAGAGGAGGCTATTCCAACGCATTCACCCTCAAAAGCAAGGGTCCTTAGTTTTGTAAGTTTATTAGCTAACGACACAACGTGTATTCTCTGTCCAAAAGACGTTACGGCCACCGTCTCAATCTCCACACTACACACAAACCGAGGTTCATCTGTAAACTTCAGGTATGACACACAGTGAAAACATTTATCAAATAGTTTTAATTTCTTATTTGCCGGATCACACACAACAAAACGGTTATCAGGGAGGAAAATACCAGAATAGATGTTACAAGTGTTTTCATCGTCTGGGACTTTTGAGTTGAAAGTTACCATAGCGTCTGATTGAACGTGCGGCATGAGCATCATTGATTTTTCATATGATCTATCGGGTGATAATCCTGGAATGTTAGAGGCCTTACTCAGCACTTGACCGAATGAATCCAACTTCTGAATAATTCCTTTAAAACTCTGGTCATGCTGAAACCGAATTGTTTTTTCCTTAAAGTTTTTTTGGGCCACATCATGCTTCTGTAGGTACTTCCTAACTTGTTGTGACACTCTCGTCAGGGTCATGAATGTTTTTGCGTCATCACTATCAGATTTTGTCTCTTCAAGTAGCATCTTCTTCGATGTTTCGACAGCAGCGATGGCGCTCTTACATTCAACGATTTGGTCGGATATTGTCACAGCATCTTGTTTATACACTTGCTCCAATTTTTCTAATGTAGCTGTCTCCAGTTTGTCTGTTAAGCCCTTAACTTCCTTAGTCCATTCTTTAATTGCCAGGGTTATTTCCGTCTTCTGTTGCTGAATGGAATCAAAGTTATTTGACCTATTCTCGAGCAATGTCAGAAACATATTTCTCAAGCCATCTAAATTTTCCAATACTTTCTTTGTTTCTGGACTCTCTTTACATGCATTTGCCACATTTTCGATTAAAACCAAATCTGTGCAATGTTTGTGATCTGTGGTGGCACATTTACTGCAGCAAATATCTTTATCTTGAAGGCAAACATATGTATTTTTTTTCATGTGTCTTGAGCACTGGAACAGTTTGTCTTTCGTTTCACGGAAAGTTTGATTTTTTGGCATTGATTGAACGGTAATAGTGTGGTCCTTACTCACCTTGAATTTTTTGTGACAGTCGTAGCAGATCTGACAAAGATACTCCGAACAAGTGACACAGTAAGCAACGCAGATGTTGCGCTTACCGTCCGTTAAACATGGTTCGCAGTACACAGTGTCCTCCTTGCCGAACTGGTCCATTGCCATACTAGCCAAAATGACAGGGTTTGTGGGAAGTTTTGCGGCCCAGTCAGCTGGAGTCTGTTGGGCGGCGGGAGCGGGGATGGGAGTTCTGCATATGGGACACGATATTGGGTCTGACGGTATCCCCTCATACCCCTCACCGCATACATGTTTACCTATACACTTTTCACAAAATGTGTGTAAACACGACAGTACCTTAGGTGATTCAAAAGCTTCTAAACAAATGGGGCAGCTCAAATCCTTGTGTTCATCATCGGCCTGAGTCTCCGCCATTGAAGAGAATAACAACTCCCTCGTTACAATATTGACAAAAATCCACAATGTTTGATACAAATCACACACTGAGCTGACCTATTAATCTGAGCCAGGAACTGTTCAATACATATATTTCGCCTTCTTAATATAAGATTTAGAATATTAAATGTGTAGATACACAGTATTTGACCGAGCTTGAAAATATGTTCGCCTAATTCTCCAGGTGTTTAAGTCACCTTACACCACGTGAATATATATGATCACGTGGTCCACAAAACATAGCGCAGTGCACGTAAATCAACCAACAGGGACAATAAACGTAATGTATATACTTGTATCGACCTTGACAAAGCGAAGCACTATTTTCACGTGTTATCATTTGTAGATTACGGTTGTGAATAATCCATGCGTCAACAAAATGGAACTTACGAGTCAAATGCCCTGTTCACATGAACCAGTTTATATACGTGTGCAAATTTACATGCTTATGTGTATTTACATACGTATATAAATTTTGTCATGTGAACGAATTTGCACAAGTATGTGAATCTGCATGGTGTGTAAATTTACATTATATCCGGAGGTAACGCAAAAGTAAATATGCACATGTGTATAAATTTGCGTAAAGTGCAAATTTAGCACGTGAACGAATAGCAAAACTATACATGTGTGTATTTTAATTACTTTTTTTTTAAATGGCCCATAAAATTATATAATCATTATAGTTAGTATAAGTCTGTTTGTACGTGGCTATGCGGGTCTGGTAACCTTTTAATCTACAAGAACGCATTTATATAGCCTGTTTGTCTATCAGGGGGCCCGGGAGGCCGAGTGGTTGAAGGCGCTCACCGTTACAGATCACTGACATCTCACCTCTGTCCGCGTGGGTTCGAGTCTGGGCTCGGCCTAAGTGGGTATGTGAGAAAGTTTGCCAGTAGCTTCCCGTGGGTCAGTGGTTCTTCCTGGAGTCTTCCTGGGTTTTACTCCACCAAATATGCTGGCCGCCATGTATAGCCTACAATGTGCTGGAAAATGGCGTTAAACCCCACAAAAAGCAAAAAAGAAAACAAAAATGTCTGTCTATTCTATACTTTGTATTTAGCAACAGAAAGCGGTATATGGATGGATGGATAGAAGAATGGACATAGATATTTAGATGGATAGATGTGTATGCGGGGGTGGATCGTTAATATTATATTTAGTAGAATAAAACCTAGATGGTATGAAAATATTCTTCATACCAAAACTTAGATGACTGCAAGAAGAAAGCCATTTCAAATTTATCGACTGAAAACAAGCGTTGTTTTTTTCTTTCTTTTTTTTTCTTTTTGTTTTTTTAGGAAGGGACATAAAGTGTTACACTTGTCCGTCCATCACATCCTGGTTAAGTTTTGCCTTGAGGCCAGTTTCTCAGGCATTGTTTGGCCCAGAGATACGTAACTTAGTATGATGTGTTTGGGTAAAGCACAAAGCCACCCTACAAATCTTAGGTCACTTTGACCTACATTTTGCACTTCAGTGAAGTCCGTTAAGTTTTGCTTTAGGGTCAGTTTCTCAGACTTACAACTTGGTGTGTAGATAAGTTTCGGTTAGTACCAAACCATCTTACAAAAGTAGGTCACTGCTACCTATATTGCATGCTTCAGTGACTTTGGTTAAGAGTTGCGTTTAGGTATATTTATCTTGCATTATTAGCTACAGAGGCATGCAACTTTGTACGTAGATATGTCTTAGTAAGCACAAAGCCATCTTATCAAAAGTAGGTGAATGTAACCTACATTGCGCACTTAAGTGACTTTCGTTAAGTTGTGAATTTAGGTAATATTTTGGTGAGTGTAAAAACTTCATTGCCAAAATTTGATCACTGTGACCTATATTTCACGCTTCAGTGACTCTGTTAAGCACATTTTGACTATACGGTTATGCAAAAATTGGGGTATTGGGCCATTTGATTTTCTATGAAGACATTTGTAGCTTAAAATAGGGTGCTGTTATGGTTTTCACAATATAGTATTCATACCGTATTTACACTCTTTGAAGAAATGGTTTATGGCTCAAATAAACATGATTCAAATCGGTTCTGGTCGCATTGTGTTTTTGCATTTACGCATTTCTCGACGCTATCAGAAGATATATATATGGCATATTCTAGGCCACTAACATGTAACCCCTGTCCCCCCACCCCCTCCCGACCATTAACAAAAAAAAAAAAAAATCAAAATGTGGGTCATATACTCTTGTGGTATTCATGTTAATAATAATAATAATAATAATAATAATAATAATAATAATAATGATAATAATAATAATAATGATAATAATAATCATCATCATCGTCGTCATCAACATCATCATCGCCATCGTCATCACAAAAGCAGTAACAGTGACAAGTATTGTGTCTGCAGTAGAAGAGTTAATTGTAGTACCGTAATGTGTGTAAAAAAATTCATACACTATTAATCCATACAAATTAAAATTATTTTTAGGCCTCTAAGCTTTAGTACAGATAATGTCTTTGTTGATATTTTGCAAATTTTAAATATCTAGGAAAATGTTAATTATTTTTACCTCTTATTATTTGTGCACCTATTTTTCATCTATAAACGTCTATGTTCCTAAAAAGGTAATAAAAAGTGTACAAACAATTAATGACAATACAGTTAATTAGCGTTCTAGCATCTGTGGCAGCTGTGTTGTGAAGCGGAGGAGCAATAGTCAGCAAAGGAGGAGTTAGAATAGTATTTTTAAAAAAAATGTATTAACCTTTCACATGCTTTCACACACCTGGGGACGAGACTCAACTGCATCAAATTATATTCAATAGATTGGTAATAAATCATCATCTTAATGAAGTTCGGTGTGGTGTCTTAGATTCTTATCTTACAAGACACCCGTTAAATACAAATGTAGAGAAATAGATGTCATTTCGTTTCCATGTGTCTATCACCCGAGTATGAGTTATGTTGCTAACATCTTCCACTATATATGAGATCAAGATACATTCGATTGACGGCGCCAACTCTACCCGGCCCACATGTCAACAACATGTTTTAAGTTCACGATACGAAGGTACTGTGCCTGTTTATTTGAAGTTTGGAATACATGTGCTTCATTTTAGCATCTCTACTATTAAATATAAGAATAAATTAGAGTACCTTTTTGAAATATAGCCAGTGCTTGTGTTGCTACTGAAGCTGTTAAACATATGGCCGAAAGGCAAACAATGTTTCAGGCCTGGGAATTAAATTGTATCGATCTTTTGCTTGAATATACAGTTTAAATAGATGTCACAGTTCATTATTGTAAGTTGTATACTCTGTTTACAATCTATTTATTTACTGTGCGAAAAAGTTGGTTAGATAGGAACTATTTGGTCCCGCATTACGACGCATTGCATAGTCAGTGGACTTGTAGTCTTGTTTTGTTCATATCCACTTTCACTTGTCTGTTTTTTTTTTCCTTTTACTCGCAGGTATGAATATGCAGATAACACAAACAGTTACTAAGTACTTTAAGAACAATGGAAGGACAATTTAGTTCTCTTTTAACTCTCTTTTCGAAGGTTATTTTTGTGTGTGTCGGTTTATGCTGTGGAGCAGCAGGGTATCCCACCATCTCGATAGTCCCACCAAACCAACTGTTCTAACCAGGTTTCCCGGCCGACCGCTCCCCCCCCCCCCCCCTTCGTGCCCCTACCCCCTTCCCTACACACAGGAGGCGATAGCCAAACATAAAAAAGTGACGGCATCAAATAAGTCTCAGTAATCGAATGTAAGCGTTTCGACCCCGCCCGAGGTCCGCGCCGTAAAAATGCATATGGAACAAAAGTTAAAGGTGGCTAGAATTTGTTTCAATTTTAAAAGTTATTTTGAAAGCTATATGGCTGATTAATATATTGTATAAAATGCCAACCGGAAAGAATGAATGCGCGTGGATTTTAATGGGAAATACAGGGATATGTGTAAGAAAATGTATAAACAAATACTGTTATGTTCATGCAGCAAAAAGGCGCAGGGATGGGGAAACGCGCGCTTGTATTGGCTGCGGAATAGGACTTAAAATACAGTATGCAGTTTGTATAAAATATGGGGAAAACTCTATGCGGGGAAAAGTTTTTGAGAAAAATAAAAGCTTAAAAAAACATATTGTTTTATTTCGAACGTGAACGCTGACATATATCCAAATTTAAGCGCTGTTTTTTCATGAGCAATTTTTTATTTATTTAGAGAAATATGTTGCGATTATGAATATACACGAGCTTAGCATGGCCTGCATAGAACCTAGCGCTAAAGATAGAGGGCGGAATGTAGAGATTATGAGGCTCTCACAGGGATTCGGCCAGATTGTCCGACGAACGGCATTAATAGAATATACTATGACAATGCCTACCCGATGGTTGCAGTAGTATCTAGCCTTTTGAGGCGCGAGAGCCAAGACCTGAAAACCTAGCCTGTCTCAGAGTTGGAGAGCTTAGCTGTGTTGCGCAGCGTTTGGTGGAGCAGTTTACAAACGCCAGAACTGTTAGCGGCTTAACGGAGGCTCGCAAAAGAATGTTCAAGAATGGGTAGAAAAGGTACACAAAAAAAGAGCAACCATTTACGATGTAGCCTGCCAGAACTAAATCTGAAGCGCTCCATTATTCTAAAGGAGATCTTTATAACCGTGAACATTTTTATAGATCTGGTTGGAGAAAAAACGCACCACAACGGTCACGTCTGGCCAGAAGAACTTCATTTCGTGAAACAACGAAAGGTTGATTTTTATGTAGGCGAAGCTAGAAAAGCTAAAGAAAAAAGTAAAGTACTACAAATGAGCCAACTGCTGTGTGGGTATTTGGTGGAAGTGACAAAAAGTTTAACCCCGCGCTTATAGATCAGTTTGTGTTGGCGGATGAAAGATGCCTTCAGTAAATACACGATAACACGCAAAGCAGCAGAAGAGCTAATGATTAAGGTTTTCAGCGAAGCCTTCGCTGCCGCCAGGGTGCAAAAGACAGACATGATTGGAAGCCCACGCAGGCGTCTATGTTAGAGGATGTTCAGCGGTCGTATGTTGAGTTTGGACACGGAGAGTTTTGGAATAGCCCAGAAGGCTACAGTGTGAACGAGGTTATAAGCCTTGGCATGGCTGCGTCTTATTCTGACAGCTTTTTGGGAATGGGGGAGTGCGTCCCATACTTTAAACGGTGTGGCCATCCGGAGAAAGAAATGACAAAAGTTTCTATAAATGGAGAAATCCTAGCACGATACCTAACATGGATCACACAGGTACGATTTTGGACCTTCACGCCAAACTGCCATCCAGTTATTCCAGCCTGGTTTGACAGATACTTTAGTTCACCAGTGGAAGGCGAGGCTTCCCGAAATGACCGCGGTTGGGCTCCAATCGCAGTTCTGCAGTTTATGAGTGATACTGGAGTGCGTACACATCTGTATATAGCCGAGGGCAAAGAAATGGGAAGACTTATTATTGGCAAGTTTACAGCTCGAAGCGTGAATGACTGCTGACACATGACCCGTCGGTTGGTTACTGATGAGGGAGAGCTGAACTATTTAGTGCGCAGCTGCAAAGAGGATGAAGCTTTGGTAGGTTATGACAAAGCTCCACGAGGGCATTTTATTACGCAGCCACAGTACATGCATCTCTAAGCATCAATGTTGGAATATGTGAGCATTAACCTTATCAGCATGTAGCAGAGATTTTCGAAAGAGGCTATAAGGGTAGTGATGGAGTAAATCTGCATCAAATCAACACATCTGCAGAGAATGAACTACGTAAAAGCCTACAATTCTGAAGAGCCTTTTCTTTTAGACTGCGCCCTACTCTACTGCAAGGTTCATACTGAACTATTTTCTCCAGAGGTTACACAATGTCAATGTGCCAGTGGTGCGTCAATGAGGAATTATTTTGTCTTCAGACAACAGCGCTGCTTATATGCCCTAGACAGAGTATAGGGCGCAGTCAAAAGACGATGTGCAGGATTCTGCTGCACCTAACGCAAATAATCGGCTAGAATCGCAGAAACCTTCATACCTCAATGGAGGCGGAGGCTCCAGAAAACATCTCACGCGCTATAGACCTTTTTCGCAGTTATCAGCATTTACTAGTTCTCATGCCAACGCATAGGCTGGCAAATGAAATGCGTAATAGAAATGTTCGTACACATACTTATCACCGTTTTTTCTCTGGAATGGCTACCCAATAATGGAGTGAGGGCAGGAACGCATGGTGCACAAATTTATTTCGAGGATTATTATCTGGGATAAAATCTTCACGTTTCTTGAAACGTTTTTGGGTGCCTTGAAACGCGGGGAGCTAAGTTTAATTGACAGAAAAATTTCCGAAACCGAAGTTTGCTATCCCCGTGAAATACAACAGCCGATATCTTACCCGACGACATAGTTATTTCATAGCACTCTATCACTTACTCTAACAGCAGCATGAATAATACCTTTATTCTTTCTATTTTTGTTATTAAAACTCGGGACTACTTTGCTATTCATTGACAGTTACTGTCCATTCAATATTATTATGGTTTTTGTCGTTACTGTTGTGTCTTTTATTCATCGTGCGATAATTCATCTCTCCATTGGACGAATCATTCTTTTTTTTTTTTTTTTTTTTTGCACTGTCGTTGAGACTGACCTTGAAAAAGAACGAGTCCTATTATGCTAGTATTTCAAATCATGTATAGATTCTACGAAATGAAAATCTGTCCTAAAACTTCATTATAGACAACGTAGTTCTACCTGGCAAGGTAATGTTCACCCCAACATATTGAATGAAAATATTGGATGGTTGCTCATTTATCAGCATGTTGGCAATAAATTATCATTGAGACCAAGTGTAAAATAGGCTAATATGTATGCTCGCTGCAACCCTTTATTAGTACTTTTTTAAGTCTGTGACCTTGCAATTCATGTATATCATAGGATATTACCCATATTAAGATTTGGTACTATTTTACATTATGTTCAACCGTTTAAACAGACAAGGTACACTTTTACATTAGGATTTTTTGTCTGCTTCTATGCAATTTTGTTTTCGCTCAAATCCTCTTCTGTTAGGAGTGCAAACAAAGACAGGATGCTATACATTTATATTTAGAGCACTCTTGAGTACAATTAGACAGAGTTATCGCCCTGCTGCTTTTAAAATATATTTTTCCAATATAGTTGTCAAGCATTAAGTTTTACATGTTAAGAGTAGGTCAATATTACCTTTTGTCTATCCCTAGTGAAAAGAAGGTCTGTGCAAAAGCAGGGTAACAGTATTTAAAAGACTTTGCTTGTTAGTAACTTTATCATGTTTATCATTGTTCTAAAGTTATTGGGTAAAGGGCAAAGTGATATGTATCTATTAGCTCATCTAACCACACTGCAAAGTGAGCTTATGGTATGGCCCCTGCGTCCATCGTGCTTCGCAGGTGGCAACTTGTCCTTCTGTATTTGCTATTTTGAACGCCTTAACTCAAATCACGAGAACAATTTCAATTCAATTTGTCAGAGAGCATCATATCATTGGGGACATAACATTTTAACAAGCGGTCATGAAATATGGCCGCTGTAAAGAGCAAAGCTTGAAATGACTTCTTTTAAAAGAACACTAAACAGAATTATATCAAAGTTTACAGAAAGGATTCTGGTGTGAAAACCGTTCAAATTTGTACAAATGGTGTCAATACCCATTCCAATATAGCCGCAGTGACTATAAATATCACACTTTAAAAGAACTTTTGTTTCAACTCTTCATAATTAGACCAAATGTAATAGAAAGCACACTGACATATAGGTTTTTTAAAATTATACAAATTATACCAATCCGCCTTTAAGTTTGGCTGCGGTCACAAAAAATAGGCAAAATTTATATCGACTGTTTCTCAAAAAACACTAAAGAATTTAATCAAATTTGAGAGGAAGTATTCTAATATAAGGTCTTTAAGAGATTATTCCAATCCGACAATCGGCCATTCAGTATAGTTACGGTAGCTACAAATAGTTAAGCAAAGAAAAAAAGACGTAAATTGACTTCTTTAATAAAACAAATAAAGTAAAACAACAGAAATCGACCAAATCTGACACAAAACATTCTGTATGAAGACTTGCCAAGCTTTTATAAAACGATACAGCTCAGCTTTTCAATATGGTCATTTGAAACTTGTAAACGTCTTCTACTAAAAGAAATCACTCAATATAATTTAATCAAAATTGACAGAAAAAAGAGAGGTTTTGCAAAAAGATTATCATAATTTATTAGAAACGTTTCCAATTTTTTGTAGAAAATTTGCCAGGTTTATAGAGTGGATGAAAAGCAAATGCAATCATCGGTACAATTTGTATGTATCAGAGATAATTTCTGCTAGTTATAATAGATAAAGGAAAGTCTGATGATGTGATTAACTTATTTTAATTACAGTTAAAATTATAGATTTATTATTGTAGACTTAATCATGAATTACCAAATATATCTCATTTTAAGAAAGAACTGAAACTATATTTTCTGTTAAAAACTAGTATTCTGCATACACATGCTCATCTTAGCTAGTCAAGGTCTTCGATCCACTTCGTTCCACCTCAACCCTTGGCATATTTAGCTAGCTGAATTGGTGCTTTGAACAAGTGTTCTCTTGTCAATAAAAGTTGCATTGCCAATAGCAATCGAAATTAATTAACCAATGAAAGAACTAGTCCGATAAATCAGCCCCCAAACCTGTATTGTTACTGATGGACCTGTATTGGTCGTCCATCAGTAACAATACAGGTTTGGGGGATAATACGTCGGACTATGAAACACCTCGTTACGTGACTTGATAGGTATTTAATAAGGCAATTTGCACGATGTTCACATGCATTGACTCGGAATTAAAAGTTTTTTTTAAATATGTAAATTGGAGAAACTTACGTGCGACATGTGTCGTTGTCTGCGGAGGCCGCTATGAGTATTCCTAACACTCTCCCAATTTACTTGTTACAAGAGATCTGATTGGATCGGTTTCTTTCAGCTGCATGCAATCAAATAGCGGAGCAGAAGATACCGTGGCAGGTAGCTAAATGTATGTATGTATGTATGTATGTATGTATGTATGTATGTATGTATGTATGTATTTATGGACGGATTGATGCGCTATATTTTTTATGTATTTATGACTTACATCCATAAAGAAAAATGTAAGAATATGAGATACAATAAGTAATATAAATGTATACGACTTTCCTCTTTCTTATTCACTCTATCTCTTTCTCTTTCTCTCTCTCTCTCTTAAATCTTCAGACACATTTATACTTGCTGTACTTTCATCTGGTAGTTTTGAAAGTGAACCAAACAATGTTTGTACAAATCAATAAACAATTTATTTCTAAATAATTAATGGGAAAATGAAAAGGCACTAACAATAACATGTGTTAAAATCCAAATAATCCAATAAATTATTAGTGTCCTAATCACATATAGAAATTATAAAATGTTCGTAATGAATGAATGTTCCGAATGAAAGATTGTTCCGAATGAATGAGTCTGGACTGTCATGAAGTTCCAACGATAATGTAATCCAGATCATCTTTAAGAATGTTCACAGGCATCCAAAAGTCCTAAATACAACTCCAAACGTTAGTGAGTACTCCATGGTAACTTCAACGAAATGTTCCAATAAATAATTCCTTACAATACAGCATTACGGCATTCCTTACAATACAGCATTACAGCATGGCTATTATTTCAAATATCTGATGATTCCAAGCTGATCGTAAAAACAGATCTTTTCAACACAAGATTTAAAATTGGAATGTGTAAAATTCGTATATCAAGCTCTTATATACTCCTTGTAAATGAAATATTTCACAACAGGAAACGTGTCATATTACGACCCAGAATGCAATACTAAATGCGTCGATTTAATGAAAAAGTACTGTTTGAGTAACAGCTCTGACCTTGAACTCAAACGTGGTCAACATGTTGTATATTTGACTAATAGTTCAACTAAACCCAACTTAAATATGACTCACTATTTGACACAATTTCAAAGCACAGTCATAGAATAAAAGTTTAGGCCCATTATAAATTCCATATACATAATTCCGTAACAATATATATATATATATATATATATATATATATATATATATATATATATATATATATATATATATATAAACGGGGAGTCCAAGGCTCCCAACCGAGCTCATTTCTGCATTTTTATAGCAATTTAGTATTTCACTGGTTCTGATGTTGAAAAAGAATGGAAAGAAATATTCATAAGAAAGAGATGTCGCCAAGATTATCAAAAATGAAATCTTAAAAAATTCGTCTTTAGGACGTCACATTTCAGCTACAAATGATATCACATTAAATACAAAAGTGATCATCTATATCTCGCCACTGAAACAGAACAGAAGGCTAAGTACAGTCAATATTATTGCAATGAGCTTGTTATTTGAGGAGTTCAGTTTCATGAGCACAAACTGAAGGCTTCGATTTGATATGTCTTTACCTTGAGGTTTTGTCTCGTGTTGTTTTGTCACATATATCATATTTCACTTACTTTTCTGTGCTATGTATGTCCAATAGCCTTTTTCTAAATTATATTTATCTTTATTGTTATAAACCCACGTCTGGTGCATTGAAATGAACATTGTCCTAATATTGTATTTTTGTTGTTAATGTCAATGTCATTGGCCGCCTGTCCTGTCACTGAACTTTTGTCCACCCTCCGCTTTACTTATAACGCTGTCAACGTACACATCAAGACCGCCTGTCATGTCACTGACCTATTGTTCACCATCCACCACCTCACTCCTAAGGCTGGCAAAGTACTCATCAAAACCGCCTGACGTGTCACTGAACTATTGTCCACTCTCCACTTTACTCACAAAGTACTCGTCAATGTTCTTGAATTCTGTAATTACACCACTGAAGTCTCCATTTACAGGTCAATAAGGGATTTGAATTTATTCAAATTGATAAATCTGTGCAAAAAGTAGGGGAACATCGCTTCATTTATATGTTACATGGGTCTATGTTAAATTTGGATGCTATCGTAAAGAGGTATATTTTGACGGAGGCAAAATTTAGCAGATTTGCCTCAAAACAAACAAACAAACAAACAAAAAAAAAGATATGAAAATGTTAATCTATTATAAGATTTGCAGATTGAGTGGCATAGTGACACCAGAATTTTTTAGTATATTTTCTTTTAGCGAATTTAGCTTTCACGGATGTTTTCATTTGATTGTTTATTTATATAACCGTAGGGAATGACTATAACATTTATACTCCTATTTAAACAAAATGCATCTTTTATCGAAATCACGGTAAATCCCCAAATGAAATGTCGACATAGATTATGTGTACAGTTTAACAAAGATGTATGCACAGATTCCTTCCTAATACGAATCTTTTACGTTAAAATGGTAGATCAAAAATGTATGCTTTAGTAGATTCTGGTCCACTGGTTGGGTTCAAGATTGGCGCTTACAAGTTTGGTCTCAGAATATTTAGTGGAATTATTTTAAACTGACGATTTTCAATATCGGCTAAATACTCTAAAATTTGCATCACACAAAAAATATCCGCTACAATGACAAGTTTAATGTTATGAAAATGTTTGGTGTATATCGCGTCACACTCACAGATTGGCTAGGTAAGGTTGGGGAGTAGGTATAGTTGGCAGAGTACGTTGCTCTTTTTAGTTTGAGTTAGCCTTCCCTACATGAACACAAATAAAATATCTGTCGTGAGGTTTGAAGGTAGAGTGAACTATTTGATGCAGTTCTTCTCTGCCTGTGTACGTGTTCGACCTGTCTCTGAAAATAGTGAAGTGTATCCCTGAATCCCACAAGAGGATACGTGATAATATTAAACGAAATTATACGGAAGAAAGATATTACCATCCAGGATAAAGAATTACAGATATCAGACACATTTGCATGGCTAACCATGAATTATCTATACTCTATATTCTTTGTCGATATATAATTTCACTTCATATATATGCTTGCTGTGAAATCTGGCCTCTAGACACGAGTGAAGATGAATATATTGCGTGTTGCAAGCAAGGACATTGGAGTGGCGCTCTCTCTCGTAGAAGCCTTATGTGCAACATGAGGCACGACCAGGGATGAGAAAGTGAGCGAGTGAGCGAGAGAGGGTAAACACGAAGAAAAGAGATGACATACACCATGCGTTCAGAGAAATCTTAAAATAAAGAAAGTCTGAAGATGGACAGTTCGATGGGGGAAAAGATTGTTACAACAGAAAACAAAGGATTTGCTGGAATAGGAAGCCATTGACTACCTTCAACTTACTCAGACAAAAAGCATCGGTGCTGGAAAAGTTTAACTGAACTTTTAAGACGCAAAAGTTGAAGTATATCACACAAAATGAAACGATGTAATGGATTGACGTTTTACCAAACTTAATTCAACGGATACAAAAAGATTTAGCATTTCAAAATACAAATCAAGTTTTCGCAAAGGGCTACCTTCCTAAACTTAGAAAGAAGTATTTAATGTTAGGAAGTAATTCTAGATATAACCGTTGTTTACGAACTTTAAAAATTGAATGGAGAGGACATAGTGGACATGTAATAGGAACAAGATTTATCTATATATGACAAAGAGATGACGCATACAAAGTTGAAAAGATTTTAAAGTCCCTGGGACTGAAATGTAAATTCTATGTACTCGTGAAGTGGAAAGGATAAGACTAATCGTTTAACTGTTGCAAATCAGCAAATCAAATATTATTCCGTTAAAATAAACGGAGGAAGCAGAATACGTAGATAGCAGCATCAAGAAGTACAATATATTTGGAGATTTTTAAAGATGACGAGTTTCTAGGAAGTGACTGATTTAGAAAATGAAAGTTTTAAGACGTGCACGTCATACGTTTTTGTGTTTATCAAAACATCAGAAGGAAAAGAAAAAACTTCATTCCAAGGTATCACAATTAAACAACAAAATGGTACACACGAAAAACGTGACAAGGCCCATGCAACAAAGGCAATGTCCAGGCTAAGTTATGAATGATATTGCAGACGAAATGAAAATAGATATGGTTGGTAAATATGAGGTTGATTCAAACTACATTTCAATATATCTGAATGTTTGGTAAATAATGGGTTGATTCAAACAACATTTAAAATAGCTGAAAGGTAAATACAACGTTAAAGGCTAGAAGCTGGTCTCTGAGATAGTGAACAAGATAAAGGGGCATTAAAATCACATAAATGTTGATATAGTCATGACAATAATAAACTTCTTCTCAATTTACTTCAAAGAAGGTATGTCAGCGACTCATACAGATAAGCAAGTATGCATTTTTCCTATACAAAATATTAACCACAAACAATTTCAATACAGCCATAGAACCTGTAACACGAAGATGACTATAAAATTAATCAAAATCAGTTACACAATATGCAGCTATTGTGATTTTGAAGACATTTTTTTACAGACATCTGGTAGTAAGAGAAATGAAACTGCATAAATAAGCGGTACGATTAACATTACATGTTGTTGACGATGGAAGAACTGTACTTGTAACTTGTTGCAAATGCAGGAGCGAGAAACTAATTGATGAAATGGGAACACATCAGATTAACGCTCCAGTGAACCGTGCTACAACAAACGAATTGAACGAGATAAAAATTCACTACTCTAAAACTTATTTTTTTACATATAAGCCAATAAACATTTTTCAGAACTGCACATTTAACTTTGATAGTGATGACCCATTAAAAGATACAGATTACAGTGTGACATGAAATTCTGTCAGAATCAACTAAACTGGGTAGTTTTAATGGTAACATCTTTTTGGGACATTTCGTTAATGCATTTGATAGACAAAAATATTCCGGAATTATCGAAATAAGTATACAGATTGCACGTGTATTTCCAGATGCGAAAACGTTTTATACGATGACGATGTATCCCAATCAAACATCAACTCGTTTAAACTAGGGTTATAGCCCGTCATCAATACTGAAACAATGAACAGCAGTATTGCAAAGACAGATAAACACTCTTTTACTGTACAATAAGAAATTGAAGAGGATGAAACAGAAGACAAAAGCAGGTAGAAATAATGTAGAGAAGAAGAATTATGATAATGCTGTTTCTCCTGTCAGGTCTGTTAATGCTTTTGTTCCTCCAGCGTACGTTGTCTCTTACACTACACGATTTGTCGACTTTCAAAGAATACATAACAATTAAGAAACCCCAAAACACAGTATTGACCACGAAATCAAATTATTACTAATGACACTAATGGTTGTGGCAGCTGCTTTTGAATTGGTTTATTACTAACATATCACTCTGACAGTCGTTTTGCTTGCACTTTTCACCAAAAATGTGAGTAGCAAACCAACTAATACAAAACACGTAAAATAACATGTTTGTAAAGGAAAGAAACAATTTGTATAGACGTTTGAAACCACTAACCTACCACACTACCAATAACTCTAAGTAGTACTGATCCTACCTTTTTGGTTCCACCAAACAAATAGTCAGCTAAATGTTTCGAACCGTTTTTCTTCATGTCAATAAAACGATTGAATAGGAGTAGGCGGGCAGAAGTAGGTGTAGTACAAGAAAAACAACACTTAATACACAATTTGCACTTAATACACAATTTGCACTTCATACACAATTTGCACTTCATACACAATTTTCAATAGATTGAGCAATTGTGATATAGACAATACTATTGCTGTAATAATAGCTTCTATATTGACATACCCTTTTCTTTGAACAGTTGTTTCAGCCTTTCGTCGTAAAGCAGTTTCCGTCTAATCCTTTCTTTAATATTTTCATGTTAAGCTTGAAAATCTTTGACACTTTCAACTTATTTTGAGCTCATACGTTTTAACTTTCATTTTGATATATGTTTTTACGATCGTTTGTCTATTTCTTTATTTTTTTTAAAAAGTCCTTTTGTTTCTTCGTCGTAACGTTCAAGTTCTGTGTTAAAAGCCTCTATTTTTGAGGAAGCAATTACATCAACTTTTCATATCCTCCAATATCTCCTCCGTTCTGTTTGGTAAATAACCTTCCGACAATTTGTTATTCTTGTTGTGTAAATTACCCTCCGACAATTTGTTCTTGATCTGAATGTAAATGTTGTAATCTTTAAATTTTGTCTTGAATTTTACCAAAGATTCATCTATTTCAATTCCTAATTGCTGTAAATCATTCTAAGTTGTTTAGTTGAAGGTCCAATTTCTTTCCTCTCCATTTCCTTAGGTGATTGTATTTGCTGCCTTTGTATTCTTTGAATTTCCTCACAATATTCAGCAGTTTCAGTTTCCGATTATTGTATATCAGTTCTAAGCCGTGGATTTTGTACTACTAAATTCTTCCATCTCAATTTCTTCAAGTACTTGCTTGCATTCGTTGCCCTTCTACATCTATTGGTTCAGTCGGATGTTTAGGCTTAGGTTGCATTTCTTCTGTGTGTCAAAGGTTATTTTCATATATCTTGAAATTGATCTGTTACGGCGGAAGCAGGTTCTAGTTTTCTGTTTGCTGCATCTTCATCTTTCAGTTCGTTTACAAAGCATGTTCCTCTTGGCTCTTTTTCTATTGAACTAGCTAATAAAAGTTTTGTATTACCATTTTGCACGATCCTTAAACAACGGTACCACTGAATATTCCTCTCCATTTGATCTATATTTCATCCTTACTATACATAAGCATAAATATTTGCTTACAAATTTATAAGCCCACTTTAAAACTAGATTTGTTTCACCAATTTGATTTAATTGTTTTAAGTAATTTGTCATCAACACGCCCGATGTTTTGAAATTTTAATCTACTAGCATGATTTACAGTATTATCAACTTGCTTTTATTGTACAGCGTAGCTGAGCCTTTAACTTCGATCTATTGAATCATCATCATCATCATCATCTATATGAATTTCAGATTCTTTCATTTCAGACTCTTTGCCACTCTCAGCCATTTGTTAGGTCAGAAAGGACATAATTAATGGCTGACGGATGTATGGAAGGACAGACTGACTTATGCACGGAAGGGCGGTATCACAATATCCGCGAGTTTTTTTTCCCCCCAAAGCGCGGGGGTAACAAGGAATACTTTTAGAACTAAAATTGGCTTTTTTATCCATTCCTTTGCGTTTTGTAAATAGAATTAAGTCCTCACAGATATGCAGTCTTTTATGGATATTAATTTCCTTAACTGTTATGGACGATCAGATAGAATAGTTCTTCTTCAAATGATAGCAGTACGCGAATTAATTAGCTGAGAGGAAGGACACAAATGCTGTTGTTTACTTTCAATATTATTTGTTCTGAAACATTTCTGTTGAAATAAATACAGTTTGTAGAAAACATTTTTTTATGAGTAAACACAATCAGATTGTGAGTAATGAAGCTATTTATACCGTACTAAATTATTCCGCTTACAATCTTGATAATTTTCTCGATAACAAGAAAGGATGCGTTTAAAATAGCACAAAACAAACAAAAAATTCTCTTGTTATTGAGTCCAACGATGCACTTGCGATCTGATAGCAAGTGGTCTTAATAGCGGGATGTTCCTAATAGTAGCTTCCTATCAAGTCTTATGTTAAAAGACACGAGATAAGATATAAAACGTGATGCTATTTCTTTAAATAATGAAATAATCAATGAACCAAAACGTAGTCAAGAGATACTTGAGATGTAATAGGAAACGAGCATTTCTTAATAATACTTAAATCGTTGCGCAAGAATTCAAATCAATAGACGATTAATTCTAGACCATGATGCCGAAAAGTCATGCTTTATAACTTACAAAGTATGAAGATTTAATCTCCAAATATAATTATCGTAGGTCATGACGTTGGTGGCGAAATGCTTTTTACAGTAACAAAAATAAGGTTGAGGAATACACCACCATTTTATACTGCGTTATGAAAGTGTTCCCTATCATTAATTTTACACCAAAATATTGAATCCCTTTGTTTGCATAAAGCATGTTCTATTCTTGATAGTTTTGTACTTGGGATAAAAATAAATAATCTTAAGAAAGATTGTAAATGTATCCGTAAAAAAAGGTTTTACAAAAATACACATAAATTTTGTTCGAATAAATACATTATACTTCTGGTATTTTGGGTATTTTGGAAATTTTGGAGAGTTTGTAAAATAGGAAATAATTAATATTTTGTAAGTAATGGGTTGACTTTTCTTGGCCTCGAACAGCATTCTAGTGAAGAACTTAAATACGAAACTATTGATATATATTAATATTCATGACAATAGATAAGTCTAAGTTGATATATGTGCCTTTGAATATATAGTTCATAGATATTGCTTAAAAGATCGTAAAGGCCTCATGAATATCGGACAAAGCTAATACATATTTGATTTATTTTTGTTTATTTTTTTTTTATTTATGGAGGCTACACATTTGGCAATAAGCCAATCTACCATGTAGGCCTCAACGTATTTACATTTACAAATTAATAGTAATCAATGTCCACAGTTAACATAATTTAAAATATGATGCAAGGTTCAGAAATGCATTAGTATGTGACATGATTATACACACCTATCAAACCCTATTACACTCACATACACCTAGTAAACACACATATTTAGGCAGAAATTGCAAAAGCACACGACATAAAATATCTCCAAGAAAATTAAAATAAACCAGACATATATTCACGACAAAAGCATATATATTAGAGGCAATATTTAAGATTAAAATGTTGAATTTGAATAGTTTGTATCCATGGAAACGCTATGTTGCAGATTAAAGCCCAGATTCCCATCCGTCAGTAACAATTTAATCAAATGCTTTAACGACTATAAAAAGCTGAATGTCTCACAGAGGAATGAATTATGTTCCTCAGACTGGTCTCTGAACAAGAAAGAAAAATAAAATAGTAAAATGAAAGAGTTGAAGGAATTTGTTGTATAGAGAATGCCTTTAATGAAACAGCGCAAAGAGCGTCTATAAATGTTTGAAATTGGGTTAAGGAGGTTATATATATATATATATATATATATAGTCGTACAGTTACTTACGGCTTTGTATACACTGATATACTTATAGTATTTGAACGTATATTAAACAGATGGTCAATCCTTTGTGAAATCAACTTTTAATTACAATCTGGATGTTTGTTTGGCCGGCTGCTCGTTTTTGTATCTTATGTATTCGTTCAATGTTATATTTGATGCATTACCCCAGAAATGATGCACCCGTAGTCAATACATTGGGAAGGCATTGCATAACAGTTTTCAATTTTAGTTGGGATGTATTAGGATTTAAGTTTTAGTATCGTAAGTTTAGTTGAAATTATTTAAGAAAGCTGATCAATATAAATGTTTCCAATATGCATTTTCATCTATAAATGGCCCAAAAAGTTTTGAGAAGAAAGTTTTATCAATTTAATACTTCAATATATAATTTCAGATTTGGTTTATCAGCCACTCATTTTCGAGTACCAGTTTCATAAAAGTAGTTTTTCATGGGTCGATTACTTTAGATTTACACCATTCGAAAACAGGAACTAAGTCCTTTTGCAGCTAGATTTCAATATCATATGTTGATTACCCAGAGACGCGAATAGTCGTGTCATCGGCAAATAAGTCAGTACGACATTGAGCAGCATGAAATGACAGATAACTGATATAAAGTAGAAATGAAACAGGACCTAAATTAGACCTCTGTGGGAAGCCACGAGTAACTCTCTTGGAGTTAGATTGACAAGAATTGAGTGAAACAGTTTGTTATTCTTTCCAAAATAAAATTGCGTATTCCACAAAATAATTTGTCTTAAGCAAATCAAGATTTACTGCTCCGATAACATCGCCATTATCTATAGAGTTTGTCCATTTATTTATAGTTCAACTCAAGAGGTTTGGCAAGAGTTACGGGAACGGAAACCAGATTGGGTTGCGTATAAAGGTTTATTTTTATTAAGAGAAAGAAGAAATTGGCGAACAACAGGTTTCTCACAAAATTTTAAAGGAGCAGGATGTAATTGGACGGGTCAGTTTGGTACACCTCTGTGTATGTCATTATATACCCACGTGTGTGATTAACTGGTCATAATCTGAATTGATGGAAACAACCCCCGCCCCCCCCCAAAAAAAAAAAAAAAAAAAATAGAGAGAGAGAGAAATAAATGAACTGAACCGGCCAGGAAGAAGAGGCGAACAGCCTACAGTTCTGCACGTGTAGCAAATACTTAATGGGCTCTACCACTTTAAGTGCAGACATGTACCCGATATAGCGTCGTTAAAATGTTGCAGTTTCAGATACGCTTTTTAAAATTTATATTATTAGTAGTAGAAATATACGTAACTAGTGCAGTATGCTTTTGTACGTCAACAAACTCGTGCATGGGTGCTACGACACAAAAATAATATAATACATATTCAAGAGCACTATCACAGCATAATTTTGTGCACCTACTCGTGTAATTATTTTTTATTTAAAACCTCCTTGCGTAGGGATACGACAACACTAAAATATATTTAAAAAAATAGAAATAAAAAGTTTTTGCAAACTAGCGTAGTCGGGATTCGATAACACTAAAATAAATAAAAAATCCAGAAATTTCCAGCGCACAAGCGGAGCAACACAACATACTAATTCTATTATAACTGTAGCTTTTTGCCCAAAAATAAATAAATACAAATTTTACTGAATTTAACCTTTTTCAGAGAGGTTATTGAAATATTTCATGAGTTTAACAAGAAAGCAACGATGCCAGTATGCCAGTATCAAGAGATAGTGTCTATTAGTTTGCATGTTTGGAGTGAATACAAGTTAGTTGTGTTGAAGAATAACATTCAAAAGAATAAAAATATTAATTTAATAAAAGATATACTCCAATTCTTTAGAAAGGATACAGATTTACGGATCACTGTTAATGATGATAACATCTAAGCAAGTAGCATCAATCATGATACCAAAATGGTTAAAATGGAACCGTACAAAGAAGGATAAAATTGCGCTTTTGATGTTGATAAGAACATAAATTTGCATTCAGCTAAATTTACTGTACAATTTTAAGATCTCGTACACTTTGCACAGTCAATCTAATACGATTACAACCCGGCCCCCCCCCCTCCAAAAGAAAAGTTAGATTTAAAACAACACATGGTGTCTCAGTATTCAAATAGCTGCTTTAGAATAAATCATCGAAATTTCAAAATGTTACATAAATCTGATATGATTCATAAAAATTAATGGATTGAAGAAATATTGCAAATTGTTGAAAATAAAAGTATCTGATTTAGACAGATGTTCTGTTGGCTTATTGAAAACATCAAAAGTCAATTTAGAATTATATGGAGTTTTTACCGTTTTAAATTATTGAGAAATACAAGAATTTTGAAAGTCAAAGATGTAGAAAATATTTCAACAAGTATTTTTTTTAGAAATTTTGTTTGCAGAACATTGTGTACTGATTAATCATACGTTTCTCCGGTAATATTTACCCAAACCGAATTCCTGAAATTTGCTAATAAAGCTAGTGAAAAGTTAGATTGTCAACAATTTTCAACCTTGCCTAGGTTTAACTTTTGCAGTTATGTGTGACGCCATTTTAGAACTAGCCGACTACCCATTAATGTAAAAGTGTATTGATTGCAAGGTCATTTCAAGTACAAATGACGGATTTTGTGCAGTATACGGTAACAAATTGCAATCAAAAACAGATAAAGGATTATTGTTTTTTCTTTTCTAAAACTCTAAATGAAGAAAGACGCAGAAAATATGAATCTACCGATTATACTGTGTCAAACAGAAATATTATGAAAAGCTTTCCGTGTAATCTTTATTGCTCATTCTAATTTTTTTCAAGTATATTACATCAAACCTTTGCTTTATATGTTCTTTTTTATGTGTGCAGGCTTTGCTTTATATATTTGCCTTATGACGGAGAGGTAAGAACAGACAAATCTAGTAGAACATGGCTATATATTATGTTAGGAGATAACGCGTTATATTTAATTGGGGCGGGGTCCCTCGTGTATTATTTCAAAGAACTGTAGTTTATTTTCGATGAGTTATTGTCGATAATTTTAACTAAAAATAGGGATCTGATGTATTTATTTTCTCAGTGTGGCCTGCATAATATAAACTTTGGAAAATACGCCGAGAGCGCACTTCTGCTTTTGAATACAAAGTACTTTCATAGTTCTTTTCATTAATTGTCATCATTTGTTTTCTCATTTTCTCTATCTATAGATGATAATATTAACTCTTGGTACTGCAATTAGTCATTTCAATATCTTAAATTGTCACAGGATTACTGTTCATATCATATCCCAAGACATCAATATCTTAGTTAGTTCTTTGTTTCGGTGATACGTCACTTCTGCATACATGTCAGGTGCAGGTAATATCTGAGCCAATTTGTGTGAGGGCCATGCCTTTAACCCCAATTATTTCTGAACAATGCAATATCTATATATAATATTAACGAAAATGGGGTTTTCAGGTATGGGAGATTTAACAATAACTTTAAACAGAAAACTGCATATTTGACGGTTGAGACATCTTTACTGGAATCTTGGAATCCAGTTGCTTACACGAATATCAGTCAATTGTGGGAACAAATTGAACAGGATACAAATAGAATAAAACACAACGATCTGAAGATTGGTCTACTAAAGAATCTACTTGCACATTACACGATCAAGAGAAAACAATCTTCCAGCAAAATGAATTTGCTAGTTATGTGAATGATCAATGGCAGGCCGACATCATTGACATCCAAGCATATGCAAAATACATCAGTGGTTGCATCTATATTTTTGTCAGTGATATATATATATATATATATATATATATATATATATATATATATATATATATATATATTCACAAAGTATTCTTGAGCTGGACAAGTGAGAAAAGAGAGGTGAGATACATGACGCTTTTGAAGAAATCGTTAAAGATACAGAGGAGAATGTGAAACTATTTCACTCAAAGTAAGCCTAGAAAATTGGTTGGCGTTTTATCAAATCAGGAAGACATTGGAATTTCTCATAATTTTCATTCAGAAAATGTATGCCAGTTGTGTAAACGGTTGCACAGCTAATTATACATTTCCCTGGACACATATTTTAGCAGCTGCACCTTGACACGTCCATAAAGCCTCCTCCTACAAATAGTTATCACCAAATTAACCAATGTTAATTGATATAGGAAGATTTTTATACCACATGGATAAAGTACAATCCAGTACACCCTTCATCCTGTGTACAGATGACGATTTTGAAGATTATTGTTTTAATTAACTTTCATTTGACATCTATCAGATATTGAAACAAAATTACATATATAACTCGCGCAATTCTTATTTGACTTATACTCAGTTGTAAAATAGTACAGATACAACAGAGAAAAACTGATAACGGAAATGGGGAAACGAAATACAAAATATCAGAAATGTGAATATTGCGCAAAAGTAACGAGAATAAAATGTTACTACAGTTGTCGAAACGAATATATTCGAGAGAAATAAACAAAGAATTTCGCGTGAATATGAAAAACAAAAACAATATATAAAGGCTTAACGTGTTTTCAAATGAAAAGTGTATATGAAGTATGTAAACTTACATAATAGACTTTAGATTAAAGCACTAACAAATACAACACTTATCCTTGACATGCAGCTCTGTTTACTGCCAATCTTAATCCTGTTATTGGAAATACAGTGAAACTTGTCTTAACCACTACACTCTGGGCCAATATGAAATGATGGTTTAGAAAGGTCATCATTTTTCTTATGGTTCTATTAATTTTGTCTCATCCTGATAAGCTAAAGTTATTACCCCATCTGCATCAAAATACACTCTAAAAATGGCATTATTTTTTATTTCTCTTTTTATAAAAATATCATTGCATAATGCTGGTTAATATTCACACTAATTATAATTATACAGTTGTTGCAATTAAATGTAAATTGTTCATGTACTCCTTTGGATGTGCGAGAGAAAGAGGGGAGAAAAAGCATTGAAATTTATTAGTTTGTTTGTGAGACTTTGCATGTGCAGGGTCTGAGACCATCGCTGTACAGTTGGTTGGAAATGTCCTCAATAGTAACTTGGAACTTCTGTATCTCTGGGTTGTAAGACATTCACCGCACTAGTGCAAAGAGTGTGATGAGAAGCGCTAAACATCTTCGTGCTTATCACTCTTTTGACCATCGCAGTCCTTGCTGTGCGTGAGTATATTAGAATTAGTCGCTGGGTTGGTCATATCAAAATGCTAGTGCATGGCGAGCTTACGGTTAGAAAAGCAATGAACTGCGACGAAATACTGGACCACGTATAGTATGTGCCAGACTGGGCCACTTGCAATAAATAAATAGAGACGACGTCAATGGCGCGCAGGCAGTGGTTACACGGAAGAATGTGCGCATTATCGAAAATAGAAGCAAGCATGCCTAGCAGCAATGGTGGCTGATGGTAATGCTAAACAGTACTTTGGGCGACAGATCTCTCTCTCTCTCTCTCTCTCTCTCTCTCTCTCTCTCTCTCAGTTAGACAAATGGGCGACGAGGTAATTCAAAAAGTTTAGGGCCTGAACGAAACTTGGCTTGGATCCATGACGACGAAGACGATAGGGAATGGTTAGCTGCGCGATTACCCACACTCTACTTCGCTGGTGCTGCTCTACCCCAAGAGAACCAGCCTGACATCGTACGTAATCACACTTAACTGCTGCGAGTCCTTTCATCGATATGACATGTTGTTAGCTCCACTTACTGCAGCATTAACCACGGTCAAGCACTCCTAACTTGGACATTAATGTCCGAGAAACAATAATCTGTCCTAAGAACACGAAAAACATGCGACAAACCAGACTGTCGAGGCGACTGCAGAGACAAAGATCATAGACAACAATTGTAGTCCCGACGGACATTACAACGGTAGCACAAGTGCAAATGGATGCTCCTGAGGCAAAGAGGGTTAACAATGAAATGGCATATTAAAGACCCCAAGAAGGTGAAGGCGAACACCCTACTGTGGTTGATTACCATCGTAGTAGGTCAAAACTGGCCTATCGTACATTTTGCTGGCGCACCAACAATAGCTCCGCTTTGGCGACAGTCGCGCACTAGAACGTCAAGCTCTCCAGGTTAAGTCACCAAGCGGAAAGTCAGGCGTCTACCGCCGGCTTTTGTACCCTGAGTAACCGCAGTCATGGTTTTTGCTGTCGGTTAGAAGCCAAACCTCCATTATTTTTCATAGGCTACAAGAGCCTCGGTAAATTGAGACTGGTCAGGGTTTCGGCTTCTAGTATAAGCCTAAGAAGCACCATCGCGGCCCAGTCGTGCTCTTCAAAGTACTTGCCGAACTGCGCGTGAGTGACAGACGTTGGCAGTAAGTAAGGTCTTTTTCTGGTAGCGGACCATTGGTATTAACCCTAATTAATTGACTTCTCGGATGTCTGAAACGCCTAAAGTAGGGTTTACATTCGCCGTAGCACTGAAATGATGCCGGATAGTGGGCCTTTCTGTCAATGCTAACGATGTAATTGACACGGCAGGTATAACCATCCGCATGCACAAACTGGCTAATAGTTAGCTGTTTGTCCTGGCCTTTGGTTGATCCAGAGTCACTTATCGAATGGCTTCCCAGACATCACCCTGGCCCAAACGTAAAGGGTCTTCTGCTAGGTGTGACCGTTGTGAATGATAACCTCTATTTGTCGGTGACGATACCCACATTCATTGCTGCTTTTTTAGATGTCCTTGTCCCCATGTTTTTCAAAATGATTGGTAGCTTAAGAATTTTTTCCACCTCGGCAGCGTCGTCTACTCTTGCGCTTCTTTCATGAATTTTTTCCTTGCTCTTCAATCCTTTTAGCGGCTAATCTGACATGTCCTGCTCCATTAGGGCGCCCTCAAAGTGTTCAATAACGCACTTAGCCAAACAGTTAAGGGCGCCATGCAGCAGTGGGACCAAACTGACTCGGTTAGAGTCTCGAATAGTGTAGAGACCATACACTACAACTATGACCGGATAGGCCTTCTCATAGCAGGGCCGATTAATACCGAAAAGGCCACCAGAGTTGTTGTCCTTGAAATAGTGACAACTTGGGCATCGTGGGGTCTCTCACCTCTCACGGTGTCAAACTTGTCTTCAGTAGATATATTGTATGGATAATTGGATCACGTAACCTCTGACCTTCACCTCCTAACCTTTGACCTTCACCCCTAACTACTAATCTTTGCCATAGGTATCTGGTCCGCAACCGTTTACTTAAAAATGGCCACTGTATTATCAAAATATTATGAACAACCCTGGGCCATCTACGCCACCGACTTTCCAAATTTTGTTATTTAAAAAAACTGCACCAGAGGACTTCACAATTTTATGATGATAAATCTGGGCCATATTTATTGAAAAAAACGGGGACCCTGGTCGTCAGATTTTTATGATATGAGTATCGATATCTGGTCCCAGTTAACGCATTAAAGACTAACTAGCACTATTCAAACAGGCACATCATCTAAGATGACATTCTAAAAGGATTAGCCCCCTTCAGTTGTTTGTCGCATGTAACAAACGGTGTTATGCTTGAAAAGTAGCCAGGTCATACAATGGAGACACATTTAAAATGTCCAGTCTGGTGCCCACATCGGGTATTGATTAAAAGAACGGAAACAGATAATTATTCTATCATCTGATTATTAACACATTTGTTACCCAATCATGCGACTTTTGAGGGAATACGGCAATTGTCTCTAATAAAAACCGAATGAAAATAACATAATCATTCATATGATTTAGAACTTTATTGTGAACATTAATATTAGCTATAATAATCTCGAGCCAATTAGATTGGGCGTTAATTTAAAAATGGCGAAACCATTTCCCTCACTCTCTCATACTATTAAACTCTTCTTGTATATATTTCTTCTGTGCACATGCAAAGTCTCACAAACAAACTAATACATTTCAATGCTTTTTCTCCCTCTTTCTCTCGCACATCCAAAGGAGTACATGAACAATTTACATTTAATTGCAACAACTGTATAATTATAATTAGTGTAAATATTAAATAATTTCAACTAAACTTACGATACTAAAACTTAATCCTAATACATCCCAACTAAAATTGAAAACTTTTATGTAATGCCTTCACAATCTATTGACTACGGGTGCATCATTTCTGGTGTAATGCATCAAATATAACATTGAACGAATACATAAGTTATAAAAACGAGCAGCCGGCCAAACGAACATCCAGATTTGTAATTAAAAGTTGATTTCACAAAGGATTGACCATCTGTCTAATATACTTTCAGATACTATAAGTATATCTGTGTATACAAAGCCGTAAGTAACTGTACGACTATAGATAGATAGATAGATAGATAGATAGATAGATAGATAGATAGATAGATAGTATTATCACAGTAACGCGATCTTGATTGCTAGATCACGTCGAGTTGTTAGCATTAGAAAATCCGCATCGCGAAGCGTCGAGTCATGATCCGGATTTTTATGCTGACAACCAGACGTGATCTAGCAATCAAAATCGCATTACTGTGATAATGATATTTTTGTTATATACCTTTCAATTTTCAGATAATTTAATAAAATCACTATATGTAGTTGAAAAACACAAGAAATTGCTAAACATTTCAACCTCTATAATACGAACTTCATCTTAAAGCATAAACCGAATTACTTTTTGAAAGGCTGACATGCGCATGAATATTAGTTTTGATGAATGAAGTTTGTGAAACAACGCTCGCTCAGTTTGACTACCATCACTGTCAATAACACGAATTCTTCGACGCTTGAGGGCAGACTACTCATATATGTGATTTACAGTTATTGTGCAGTTCTGACATTTTGGATCACGGAAGTTTTCACCAGCTCAATGACTGGAAGTTTATTTCAGAGGCCAAGTTGAATGGGGTTGAACTGTTTCTGGCCGAACATTGTGAGAGTCTCCGATGGGAACTTGACACGGGAATGACAACATTATGTTGACAGTTATTTACACCAGGATTGGAGAAATTGTTGGAACTTGATGGTACAGATTTATTGCAGAGAATATTACTCATTTATAATTTCAAATTCATCCATTATGCGTGAAACTTACTAACGTTACCATTTATGAATTTCCGTAAATTGGTTGCACTGTATAACTGTAATGTTTTGGTACGCGATTTCCGAATATGATCTTGTTTCAGACGAACATTTTGGCAATATTTTACTACTTTAAAATAAAGGAAAAA
Organism: Margaritifera margaritifera; assembly: GCA_029931535.1. Classification (NCBI taxonomy): domain Eukaryota; kingdom Metazoa; phylum Mollusca; class Bivalvia; order Unionida; family Margaritiferidae; genus Margaritifera; species Margaritifera margaritifera. The sequence goes on from JAQPZY010001095.1 coordinate 1,195,822, forward strand.
GTGCTTTTTTATTGTTGTTGTGACAAAAACATGGTTTAGACCTTTCAGATATTTTACATATCATGCAAGGTTTCTTAACTAACGTCGCTGTGAGAGCTTTGTTTACTGCTAGTGTTTGCATTCCATCGCTAGGGGCGCTGCTATTGTCACCAGGCAACCTCGAGGATAAATTAGTCTCAGCCTCGTTTGAGAGTATGGTGATACGGGTTTGGAAAACGATAGTATCGTTTTCCTGCTTGTAGGAAATGACGGTAAAATTCTGGCTCTTTCTTGGTAGAAAATTGGTAGGTGTATAATAAATATATATATCTAACCTCCTTAACCCAATTTCAAACATGTATAGACACTCTTTGCGCTGTTTCATTAAAGGCATTCTCTATACAACAAATTCCTTCAACTCTTTCATTTTACTATTTTATTTTTCTTTCTTGTTCAGAGATCCCTCTGAGGAACATAATTCATTCCTCTGTGAGACATTCAGCTTTTTTTCAGTCTTTTAAGCATTTGATTAAATCGTTAATGACGGATTGTAATCTGGGCTTTAATCTGCAACATAGCGTTTCCATGGATACAAACTATTCTAATTCAACAATTTTAATCTTAAATATTGCCTCTAATATATATGCTTTTGTCATGAATATATGTCTGGTTTATTTTAATTTTCTTTGACATATTTTATGTCGTGTGTTTGTGCATTGCGTGTCTAAATATGTGTGTTTATTAGGTGTTGGTGAGTATAAAAGGGTTTGATAGATCTGTATAGTAGTGTCACATACTACTGTATTTCTGAACCTTGCATCATATTTTAAATTATGTTAACTGTATACATTGATTACTATAAAGTTGTAAATGTAAATACGTGAGGCCTACATGGTAGATTGCCTTATTGCCAAATGCATAGCCTCTGTAAATACAATATAGATACATTAAAATAAATCAAATATGTATTCGCTTTGTCCGCTGTTCGTGAGGCCTTTACGATTTTTTAAGCAATATCTATGGACTATATTTTCAAAAGCACATAGATCAACTTAGACTTATCTATTGTCATGAATATTAATATCTATCAATAGTTTCGTATTTAAGTTCTTAACTAGTAAGCTGTTCGAGGTCAAGAAAAGTCACCCCATTACTTACAAAATATTAATAATTTCCTATTTTACAAACTCTCCAAAATTCCCAAATCCCCAAAATACCAGAAGTATAATGTATGTCTTCGAACAAAATTTATGTTTATTTTTGTACAAACTTTTTTTACGGATACATTTACAATCTTTCTTAAGATTATTTATTTTTATCCCAAGTACAAAACTATTAAGAATAGAACATGCTTTATGCAAACAAAGGGATTCAGTATTTTTATGTACAATTAATGATAGGGAACACTTTCATAACACAGTATAAAATGGTGGTGTATTCCTCAACCACTGATTGCTTCAAAAATACAATCTCATTCAATTTCTGCACGATTTGCAAAAGCTCATAAGTAATAAAATGTGGTAAGCGTCACGAATATAGATTATTGACTATTGAGAAGGATACAAACTGACGATATATTAAATATCCAGCATTTGAGGATTTACAGGTTAGTTTCAAGAGACTCACCTTTAATATAAATTATGATTCTCCACTCGAAAATGATTACAAATGTTTGGTTTTTAAAAAAAAATAAAAACATTAAATAATGAAGTAAACTGAATTCCAACAAGCTTTAGTTTAATTTGATGCAGTGAATCACATGTTGAAATTTCATATTAAAGAGATATTCGAAATGGTATTCCGTTTCTCTTTTTTTTTTCTTTTTTTTTTTCCTTTTGTTAGTCTCATCGACATTTCTTTTTTTTATTTCCATGCTTCCATTTCACAATGTTTATTCAATGACGTCAGTATTTTTATTTGCAATTTACACAATTAAAATATTAAAATACATCGAGATAATGCAATCACTGAGAATCTATACCACTTTTCTAAAGTAAGATGCAGTAGCAAGCTAGAATTACTTCAAACCACCATATTGTATGAAGATAACGTATATTCATGAAATTTGTAGTGTAATGATACCCACCCATTGAATATAAATTGCAGAATATGTCTGATTACGACACGCACAACAGTATTAGCCACAAAAGCAATAGGCAGTCACTCAAACGATTTATAATAAATTCTGAGTTTAATCAGATAATCCTAAACTATACAAGTATTTTCGGATAAACAGACTGTCAAAGCAAATGTTATACAACTAATCCCATAGACCCAGGAGCTATTAATTTTGCTTCAAAACTGTAGAGAAGATTTGAAATCAATACAACACTGGCTTGATATATGGACAAAAATTATAATAGATGTTTAATATTTTTTTAAAAAATAAAGGCTCAATCTCTATCGTGCATTACCATTTAACCATTTATTCAGCTCTTCTGATGCGATCAGATTTCCTCTATCCAGAAGTGGTGACTTCGTATGTTGATCCATGTTAGCTTTGAATTCAGAACATTGATAGCATCTTATATATATATATATATATATATATATATATATATATATATATATATGTGTGTGTGTGTGTGTGTGTGTGTGTGTGTGTGTGTGTGTGTGTGTGTGTGTTTACCGGTCATTAACACGATATAAAACAGTAATGCAGCTACAATGTGTCGGACATTTTTTATGAATGTAACATAAATCCAGAGAAGACTGGGCAACGCCGGGCTTGGGCTGAATTTCGAAAATACCACAGTTCTAACTAGAATGCCTATCCAAACTATGTCGGATGCATTTAATGGAAGATTAGCGGAGTTACCTCCCATTTGGAAAACAGCAATACCAGAATTCGCAGCATGGATTTTGTATTCCCCATTAACTACAATGCTCGTAACCAGATCAGAATTGGAGACATAATTCATGCTAGCAGTAGTACAAGTAAACAAATAGGTTCATGTGTTCGGAGCGACAAAAATTCCAGTAATTGTTGTATATTCGTTCCCCTCATTCGTGACAATTCCTTTGAAGACCACCTTCTGCTTGATTCCTAAGTGAGTTAAAGATGTGCCTCAATAGACCACCAAGGCAAAGTTTCAAGTTGAGATGACTTGTGGGACTAAAAGAAAGAATTAATAATTGATGGTGACTTACCAACACAAACGCAAAGGACAAACAAGATATTCACATGGTAAACTAATGAGAAACAAAGATTTTATTTAATTGGGGCGACATAAAACGGCTTTTAGCTTCCGATGGCATACTTACTACATTTTTGCATTAATGCTAAAATTGATACTATAATGCCAGACGCCACAGTTAGGGTGGATTCCACTATAGCAAATTACTTTTTCAGGGTTGATTTAGGGCCCCAAAGGAGAGTTTCCTAAAAATATGACACGATACTTTCCAAAATTTTCAGGATCACTAGGGACTAACACAGAAATAAAATTCTTACTTTCTTTACTTTCGATTGATATCTGAATTATGGTGCCACTCTCACTGCTAACATTTTTATTGCACTGTGTACACGTATTTCTGTTTATTGCTTTTCTGGATGCAGTAGAATGACACACCCAACACTGGCTGACTGTAATATCCAAAGGAATGAAACTTCTGTTTTTCCAACATGCTTTGCATTAAAAGAATAACAACCGTAAACCTTAAATATGTTCCGCTGATGATATAATAAAAATGAAACAAAAGTATTTAAATAAAGAGTAAAATAATAATATAATCAAATATAATATATAAAAAAATGGATCGCAATAATAGTAATAATAATCTGACACTATATTACATACATTTTGTGTTATTTATTTTTGTGGGTCTTTGTGGTCTGTTATTGTAGCGTGTTGTATAACTTACGTTATGTTGTTTTGTTTTGTTTTGTTTTTTTTTTCTTTTTTTTTATAGAGCCGCGAGGGATTGGCTCACTGACTAGGAGGGTATAGTTACGACTGAATTTGCAGCATTTTTTCGTTAAGTCGAATTTCCATATTGACTGTAAAGTATTGCTGGTGTCAGTGCAAAAAGATTTAAAACAGTGAGCCAACTTTCCCTCTTCTCTTTGTCAGTTAAGGACAAATAACACCTGTTAACATAAAGATAAGTCAGCTAACTCTGTTTCTCTTTCTTTCGTTTTGACAGTGTACCTTGCGCAAAATCAGTCAGCTGACTTTCTTTCATTTTCCTCTATGTCAAACAAATGTAGATAACATCAAATATACAACAAAGTAGATTATAATGATAATGATAAGTGCTTGAAAACATTATAGCCATCGTTTCAATTTATATTTGTGAAATTGTAAGAAATATAGTGCAACGGATTGTTATATATTTGTTGAAAATTTATATATCAATAGTAATTAGAAAAATGCAGTAATGTTAGGAATTGATTCTTTGTAATTTTGTCATTATTGTTTGTGATTATGGTATTAATTATTTTATTGTAAAAGTATTTCGCCACCAACTTCATGATCTACGATAATTATATTTGGAAATTAAATCTTCATACTTTGTAAGTTATAAAGCATGACTTTTCGGCATCATGGTCTAGAATTCTTAATCGTCTATTGATTTGAATTCGTGCACAACGATTTGAGTATTATTAAGAAGTACTCGTTTCCTATTACATCTCAAGTATCTCTTGTCTACGTTTTGGTTCATTGATTATTTGATTATTTAAAGAAATAGCAACACGTTTTATATCTTAATTCATGTATTTTAACGTAAGACTTCATATGAAGCTTTTATTAAGAACATCCTGCTATTAAGACCACTTGCTATCAGATCGCAAGTGCCTTCTTGGACTCAATAACAAGCGAATGTTTATTTTGTTTTGTGCTATTTTAAACGCATCCTTTCTTGTTATTGAGAAAGTGATCAAGACTGTACGCGGAATAATTTAGTAAGATATAAATAGCTCCATTACTCACGGTCTGATTTTGTTGTTTACTCATAAACGAATTTTCCTACAAACTGTAGTTAGTTCAAAAGAATGAATCTAATGAAGTATGCTGTAATCGGACAGAAATGTTTCAGAACAAAATAATGTTGAAAGTAAACAACATCATTTATGTCTTTATTTTTCCTCTCAGCTAATTAATTCACGTATTGCTTTCATTTGAAGAAGAACTATTATGTCTGATCGTCCATAACAGAACATTGTTTTATTCGCGATGTTAAGGAAATTAATATCCATAAAAGACTGCATATCTGTGAGGACTAAATTCTATTTACAGAACGCAAAGGAATAGATAAAAAAGCCATTTTTATTCATAAAAGTATTCCTTGTTATTCCCGCGCTTTTGGGGAAAAAAGTCGGGGATATTGTGATACCGCCCTTCTGTGCATACGTCAGTCTGTTGGTCCATACATCCGTCAGCCATTTATTATGTCCTTTATGATCTAATAAATGGTTGAGAGTGGCAAAGGGTATGAAATGAAATAATCTGAAAATCCTGTAGATGATGATGATGATGACGATGACGATGACGATGACGATGATTCAATAGATCAAAGTTAAAGGCTCAGCTACGCTGTACAATAAATGCAAGTTGATGATACTGTAAATCATGCTAGTAGATTAAAAATTCAAAACATCTGTCGTGTTGATGACAAATTACTTAAGACAATTAAATCAAATTGGATAAACAAATCTGGTCATAAAATGGGCTTATAAATTTGTAAGCAAATATGTATGCTTATATATAGTAAGGGTGAAATATAGATCAAATGGAGAGGAATATTCAGTGGTACCGTTGTTTAAGGATCGTGCAAAATGGTAATACAAAACTTTTATTAGCTAGTTCAATAGAAAAAGAGCCAAAAGGAACATGCTTTGTAAAAGAACTGAAAGATGAAGATGCAGCAAACAGACAACTAGAACCTACTACTTAACAAATCAATTTCAAGATAGATTAAATAACCTTTGAAACACACAAGAAATGCAACCTAAGCCTAAACATCCGACTGAACCAATAGATGTAGAAGGGCAACGAATGCAAGCAAGTACTTGAAGAAATTGAGATGAAAGAATTTAGCAGTACAAAATCCACGGCTTAGAACTGATATACAATAATCGGAAACTGAAACTGATGAATATTGTGAGGAAATTTAAAGAGTACAAAGGCAACAAATACAATCACCTGAGGAAATGGAGATGAAAGAAATTAGTCCTTCAACTAAACAACTTAGAAATGATTTACAGCAATTAGGAACTGAAATAGATGAATCTTTGGTGAAATTCAAGACGAAATTTAAAGATTACAACATTTACGTTCAGATTAAGAACAAATTGTCGGAGGGTAATCTACACAACAAAAATAACAAATTGTCGGAAGGTTATTTACCAAACAAAACGGAGGAGATATTGGAGGATATGACAAGTTGATGTGATTGCTACCTCAAAAACAGAGGCTTTTAACACAGAACATGAACGTCACGACGACAAAGAAACAAAAGGACTTTAAAAAGAAATAAAGAAAGAAACAAACAATCGTAAAAATATATAGCAAAATGAAAGTTAAAAGTATGAGCTCAAAACTAGTTGAAAGTGTCAAAGATTTTCAAGCTAAACATGGAAATATTAAAGAAAGGATTAGACGGAAACTGCTTTACGACGAAAGGCTGAAACAACTGTTCAAAGAAAAGGGCGTGTCAATATAGAAGCTATTATTACAGCAATAGTATTGTCTATATCACAAATTGCTCAGTCTATTGCAAATTGTGTATTAAGTGCAAAGTGTGTATTAAGTGCTGTTTTTTCTTCTACTCCACCTACTTCTGCCCTCCTACTCCTATTCAATAGTTTTATTGACATGAAGAAAAACGGTTCGAAACATTTAGCTGACTATTTGTTTAGTGGAACTAAAAAGGTAGAATCAGTACTACTTAGAGTTATTGGTAATGTGGTAGGTTAGTGGTTTCAAACGTCTATACAAATTGTTTCTTTCCTTGACGAACATGCTATTTTACATGTTTTTGTTTTCGTTGGTTTGCTACTCACGTTTTTTGGTGAAAGGTCAAGCAGAACGACTGTCAGAGTGATAGGTTAGTAATAAACCAATTCAAAAGTAGCTACCACAACCATGAGTGTCATTAGTAATAACTTGATTTCGTGGTCAATACTGTGTTTTGGGGTTTCTTAATTGTTATGTATTCTTTGAAAGTCGACAAATCGTGTAGTGGAAGAGATAACGTGTGCTGGAGGAACAAAAGCATTAACAGACCTGACAGGAGAAACATCATTATTATAATTCTTCTTCTCTACATTATTTCTACTTACTTTTGTCTTATGTTTTATTCCCTTCAATTTCTTATTGTACAGTTAAAGATTGTGTATCGGTCTTTGGAATACTGCTGTTCATTGTTTCAGTATTGATGACGGTCTTTAACCCCAATTTAAACGAGTTGATATTTGATTGGGTTACATCGTCATCGTATAAAAAGGTTTCGTATCTGGAAATACACGTGAAATCTGTTTACTTATTTTGATAACTCCGGAATATTTTTGTCTGTCAAATGCATTAACGAAATGTCCCAAAGAAATGTCATTAAAACTACCCAGTTTAGTTGATTCTGACAGAATTTCATGTCACACTGTAATATATATCTTTCAATAGGTCATCACTATCAAAGTTAAGGGTGCAGTTTTGAAAAATGCTTATTGGCTTATATGTAAAAAATTAAGTTTTAGTGTAGAGAATTTTTATCTCGTTCAATTCGTTTTTTATATCACGTCTCACTGGAGCGTTAATCTGATGTGTTTCCATTTCATCAATCGCTGTTGCATTTGCAACAATTCACAAGTACAGTTCTTCCATCGTCAACAACATGCAATGTTAATTGTACCATTTATTTATGCAGCTTCCTTTCTATTACTACTAGATGTCTCTGAAAATATGTCTTCAAAATCACATTAGCTACATATTGTGTAAGATGTAATGGTTTTGATTGGATCCATAAAGAGTACGAAGTCTTCTAATTGTAACTGATTTTGATTAATTTGCAGTCATCTTCGTGATTGGAAGTTTTATGGATGTACTGAAATTGTTTGTGGTTAATATTTTGTCCAGGAAAAATGCATAATTGCTTATTTAAATGAGTCGCTGACAAACCTTCTTTCAAGTAAATTGAGAAGAAGTTTAATATTGTCATGACTGCCTCAACATTTATGTGATTTTAATGCCCTTTAATCTTGTTCACAATCTCAGAGACCAGCTTGTAGCCTTTAACGTTGTATTTACCTTTCAGCTATATTGAAATGTAGTTTGAATCAACCTCATATTTATAAACCATATCTATTTTCATTTCGTCTGAAATGTCATTCATAACTTAGTCTGGACATTGCCTATGTTGTATGGGCCTTGTCACGTTTTTCGTGTGTACAATTTTGTTGTTTAATTGTGATACCTTTGAATGCAGTTTTTTTTCCTTCTGATGTTTTGATAAACACAAATACGCATAACGTGCATGTCTTAAAACTTTCATTTCCTAAATCAATCACTTCCTAGAAACTCGTCATCTTTCAAAAACTCCAAATATATTGTACTTCTTGATGCTGCTATCGACGTATTCTGCTTCCTCCGTTTATTTTAACGGAATAATATTTGATTTGCTGATTTGCAACAATTTAACGATTAGTCTTATCTTTTCCACTTCACGAGTACATACAATTTACATTTCATTCCCAGGGACTTTAAAATCTTTTCAACTTTGTATGCGTCATCTCTTTGTCATATATAGATAAATCTTGTTCCTATTACATGTCCACTATGTCCTCTCCATTCAATTTTTAAAGTTCGTACACAACGGGTATATCTAGAATTACTTCCTAACTTTAAATATTTCTTTTCTAAGTTTAGGAAGGTAGCCCTTTACGACAAATTGATTTGTATTTTGAAATGCTAAATCTTTTTGCATCCGTTGAATTAAGTTTAGTAAAACGTCAATCCATTACATGGTTTCATTTTGTGTGATATAATTCAACATTTGCGTCTTTAGAGTTCAGTTAAACTTTTCCAGCACCGATGCTTTTTGTCTGAGTAAGTTGAAGGTATTCAATGGCTTCCTATTCCAGCAAATCCTTCGTTTTCTGTTTTAACAATCTTTTCCCTCATCGAACTGTCTATGTTCTACGTTCAGACTTTTTTTATTTTAAGATTTCTCTGAACGCATGGTGTATGTCATCTCTTTTCTTCGTGTTTACCCTCTCTCGCTCACTCACTCACTTTCTCACCCCTGGTGGTGCCTCATGTTGCACATAAGGCTTCTACGAGAGTGCGCCACTCCAATGTCCTTGCATGCAACACACAAAATATTCATCTTCACTCATGTCTAGAGGCCAGATTTCACAGCAAGCATATATATGAAGTGAAATTATATATGGAGAAAGAATATACAGTAGAGATAATTCCTGGTTAGCCATGCAAGTGTGTCTGATATCTGTAATTCTTTAACCTGGATTGTAATATCTTTCTTTCATATTATCACGTATCCTCTTGTAGGATTCAGGGCTACACTTCACTGTATTCAAAGACATGTCGAACACGTACACAGGCAGAGAAGAACTGCATCAAATAGTTCACTCTGACTTCAGACCTCACGACATATATTTATTTGTGTTCATGTAGGGAAGTCTAACTCAAACTAAAAAGTGCAACGTGCCCTGCCAACTATACCTACTCCCCCACCTTACCCAGCCCATCTGTGAATGCGACGCGCTATATACAAAACATTTTCAAAACATTAACCTTGTCATTATAGCGGATATTTTTTTTTTGTGTGATGCAAATTTTAGTGTATTTAGCGGATATTGAAAATCATCAATTTAAATTTCACTAAATATTCTGACACCAAACTTATAAGCGCCAATCTTTAACCCAACCAGTGGACCAAAATCTACTAGAGCACACATTTTGGATATACCATTTTAACGTAAAAGATTCGTATTAGCAAGGAATCTGTGCATGCATCTTTGTTAAACTGTACACATAATCTCTGATACACATTGAATATGTCGACATTTCATTTGGGGATTTATCGTGATTTCGATAAAAGATGCATTTGTTTTAAAATAGGAGTGTAAATGTTATAGTAATTTTTACGGTTATATAAATAAACAATCCAATGAAAGCTAAATTCGCTATAAAATATATTAAAAATTCTGGTATCACTATGCCATACAATCTGCAAATGTTATAATTGATTAACATTTTCATATCTTTTTGTGTTTGTTTGTTTTGAGGCAAGTCCGCTAAATTTTACGTCCGTCAAAATATACCGCTTTACGGTAGCATCCAAATTTAACATAGACCCACGTGACACATAGATGAAGCGATGTTCCTCTAATTTTTGCACAGATATCTCAATTCGAATAAATTCAAATTTCTTATTGACCCGTAAATAGGGACTTCAGTAGGGTAATTACAGAATTCAAGAACATAAACACATTTTGGAATGTAAAATGAGACAATAGAAACTCTTGACGAGTACTTTTCCAGCGTTGTGAGTAAAGTGGAGGGTGGACAATAGTTCAGTAACAGGTCAGGCGGTCTTGATGAGTACTTTTCCAGCGTTGTGATTGACGTGGTGGATGTACAATAGGTCAGTAACATGTCAGGCGGTCTTGATGTGTACGTTGACAGCGTTGTAAGTAAAGCGGAGGGTGGACAAAAGTTAAGTGAGAGGACAGGCGGCCAATGACATTGAGATTAACAACAAAAATACAACATCAGGACAATGTTCATTTCAATGCACCAGACGTGGGTTTATAACAATAGAGATAAATATAATTATAAAAAGGCTATTGGACATACATACCACAGGAAATCAAATGAAATATGATATATGTGACAAAACAACACGAGACAAAGCCTCGAGGAAAAGACATATCAAATTGATGCCTTCAGTTTGTGCTCATCAAACTGAACTCCTCAGATAACAAGCTCATTGCAATAATATTGACTGTACTTAGCCTTCTGTTCCGTTTCAGTGGCGAGATATAGATGATCACTTTTGTGTTTAATATGACATCATTTGTAGCTGAAATGTGACGTCCTAAAGACGAATTTTTTAAAGATTTAATTTATGATAATCTTGGCGACATCTCTTTCTTATGAATATTTCTTTCCGTTCTTTTTCAACATCAGGACCAGTGAAAGTTGCTATAAAAATGTAGAGATGAGCTGGGTTAATATATATATATATATATATATATATATATATATATATATATATATATATATATATATATATATATATATATATGAAATATTCATTATAGTGGATCAAATCTACCAGGTGAAAGTACAGCAAGCCAAGTATAAATGTGTCTAAAGGTTTGAGAGAAAGAGAGAGAGAGAGTGAGAGAGAGAGAGGGAGAAAGATAAAGAGATAGAGAGTGAATAAGAGAATAAGAAAGAGAAAAGTCGTATACATATATATTACTTAATGTATCTCATATTCTTACATTTTTCTTTATGGATGTAAGCCATAAAAAAAATAGAACATCAATCCATCCATCCATTTAGCTACCTGACGCGGTATCTTCTGCTCCGCTGTCTGATTGGATGCAGCTGAAAGAAACCGATCCAATCAGATCTCTTGTTACAATTAAATTGGGAGATTGTTAGGAATAATCATAGCGGCCCCCGTACACAACGACACATGTCGCACGTAAGTTTCTCCAATTTACACATTAAAAAAAAAAAAAACTTTTAATTCCGTATTAATGCCCGTGAACATTGTGGAAATTGCCTTATTAAATACCCAGCAAGTCACGTAACAAGCAGTTTCATAGTCCTATATATTATCCCCCAAGCCTGTATTGATACTGATGGACGATCAATACAGGTCCATCAGTATCAATATAGGTTTGGGGGCTGATTTATCGGACTAGTTCTTTCATTGGTTAATTGATTTCGCTTACTATTGGCAATGTATCTTTTATTTATAAGAGGACATTTGTTCAAAGCACCATTTCAGCTAGCTAAATATGCCAAGGGTTGGTGTGGAATGAAGTGGATCGAAGACCCCAGGCTAGCGAAGATGAGTGTGAGTATGCAGAATACTTATTTTTAACAGAAAGTGTAGTTTCAGTTCTTTCTTAAAATAAAATTCATGATTACGTCTATAATAATAAATATATAATTTTAACTGTAATTAAAATAAGTTAATCACATCATCAGACTTTCCTTTATCTATTAAAACTAGCAGAAATTATCTCTGATACATACAAATTGTACCGATGATTGCATTTACTTTTCATCCACTCTATAAACCTGGCAAATTGTCTAAAACAAATTGGAAACATTTCGAATAAATTATGATAATCTTTTTGCAAAACCTCTCTTCTTTCTGTCAGTTTTGACTAAATTATATTGAATGATATCTTTTAGAAGCATACGTTTACAAGTTTCGGATGGCCATATTGAAAAGCTGAGCTGTATCGTTTGTAAAAACTTGGCAAGTCTTCATAAAGAATGATTTGTGTCACATTTGGTCGATTTCTGTTGTTTTCTTTCTTTGTTTTTTTTATAAAGAAGTCAATTTACGTCTTTGTTTCTTTGCCTAACTATTTTTAGCTACCGCAGCTATAATGAATGGAGCAATGGAATCATCTCTTAAAGACCTTTACACTGGAATACTTCCTCTCAAATTTGGTTAAATTCTTTAGTGGTTTTTGAGAAACAGTCGATTTAAATTGTGGATATTTTTTGTGATCGCAGCCATACTTAATGCGGATTGGTATAATTTGTATAATTTTTAAAAACCTATATGTCAGTGTGCTTTCTATTACATTTGGTCTAATTCTGAAGAGCGATAGTTGAAAAAAAGTTCTTTTAAAGTGTGCTATTTATAGTCACTGCGGCTATATTGGATTGTGTACTGACACCATTTGTACAAACTTTAACGGTTTTCACACCAGAATCCTTTCTGTAAACTTTGATATAATTCTGTTTAGTGTTCTTTTAAAAGAAGTCATTTAAAGCTTTGCTCTTTACAGCGGCCATATTTCAGGACCGCTTGTAAAAATGCTATGTCCCCAATGATATGATGCTCTCTGACAAATTTAGTTGAAATTGTTCTCGTAATTTGAGTTAAGGTATTTAGAATAGCAAATACGGAAGGACGAGGTGCCACCTACGAAGCAATATGGACGCAGTGGCCATTCCATAAGCTCACTTTGCATTGTGGTTAGGTGAGCTAACATATACATATCACTCTGCCATTTACCCCATAACTTTAGAACAATGATAAACATGATAAAGTTACTAACAAGCAAAGTCTTTAAAATACTGTTACCTTGCTTTTGCACATACCTACTCTTCACTAAGGATAGACAAAAGGTAATATTGACCTATTCGTAACATGTAAAACTTAATATTTGACAACTATATTGGAAAAATATATTTTAAAAGCAGCAGGGTCATACCTCGTCTTATAATACTCAAGAGTGCTCTAAATATAAATGTATAGATCAAGAAGCATCCTGTCTTTGTTTGCACTTCAATCAGAAGAGGATCTGAGCTAAAAATAAAAGTGCCAAGAAGCGGACAAAAATCCTAATGTAAAAGTGTTCTTTGTCTGTTTAAACGGTTGAACATAATGTTAAATAGTACCAAATCTTAATATGGGTAATATCCTATGAACTATATGAATTGCAAGGTCACAGACTTAAAAAAGTATTATTAAAGGGTTGCAGCGAGCATACATATTAGCCTATTTTACACTTTGTCTCTATGATAATTTATTGCCAACATGCTAATAAATGAACAACCATCCAATATTTTCCTTCAATATGTTGGGGTGACCATTATCTTGCCAGGTAGAACAACGTTGTCTATAATGAAGTTTAAAGACAGATTTTCATTTCGTGGAACCTATACATGATTTGAAATACTAGCATAATAGGATTCGTTCTTTTTCAAGGTCAGTCTCAGCGACAGTCCCCACCCCCTCCCAAAAAAAAAGACTGATTCGTCCAGTGGAGAGATGAATTATCGCAGAACGATGAATAAACGACACAACAGCAACAACAACGACCATAATATTGAATGGACAGTAACTGTCAATGAAAAACAAAGTAGTCCCGAGTTTTAATTAAAAAGAAAGAAAGAAAAACGGTATTATTTATACTGCTGTTAGAGTAAGTGATAGAGTGTTATGAAATAACTGTGTCGTCGAGTAAGATATCGGCTGTTGTATTTCAGATGTATTGACTTGATATAGATTAAGTCCATCAATACCGTTATAGCCTCTTTCGAACATCTCTGCAACATACTGATAATGTTAATGCTCACATATCCCAACATTGATGCTTGTAGATGCATGTACTGTGGCTGTGTGCCGTGATAGCATGTAATAACATGCCCTCGTTGCGCTTTGTCACAACCTACCAAAGCTTCAGCCTCTATGCAGCTGCGCACTAAATAGTTCAGCTCTCCCTCATCTGTAACCAACCGGCGGGTCATGTGTCTGCAGTCGTTCACGCTACAAGCTGTAAACTTGCCAATAATAATTCTTCCCATTTCTTTGCTCTCGGCAAATGCAGATGCGTAAGCACTCCGGTATCAACGATAAACTGCAGAACTGCGATTGGAGCCCAACCGCGGTCATTTCGGGAAGCCCCGCCTTCCTCTGGTGACCAAAAGTATCTGCCAAACCAGGCTGGAATAATTGGATGGCAGTTTGGAGCGAAGGTCTAAAATCGTACCTGTGTGATCCCTGTTAGGTATCCTGCTGGGATTTCTCCATTTATAGAAACCTTTGTCATTTCGTTCTGCGTTTGGCCACACCGTTTAAAGTATGGGGCGCACTCCCCCATTCCCAAAAAGCTGTGAGAATAGCACACAGCCATGCCAAGGCTTATAACCTCGTTCACAATGTAGCCTTCTGGGCTATTCCAAAGCTCTCCGTGTCCAAACTCAACACACGACCGCTGAACATCCTCTAACATAGACGCCTGCGTGGGCTTCCAACCATTTCTGTCTTATGCACCCTGTATGCAGCGTCGGCTTCGCTGAAAACCATGATCATTAGCTCTTCTGCTGCTTTGCGTGTCATCGTGTATTTACTGAAGGCATCTTCCATCCGCCAACACAAACTGATCTATAAGCGCGGGGTTCAACTTTTTGTCACTTCCGCCAAATACCCACATAGCAGTTGGCTCATTTTTAGTACTTTACTTTTTTCTATAGCTTTTCTAGTATCACCTTCATAAAACTCAACCGTTCGTTGTTTCGCGAAATGAAGTTCTTCTGGTCAGACGTGGCCGTTGTGGAGCGTGTTTTCTACAACCAGATCTACAATAATGTTCACGGTTATAAAGATCTCCATATACTACTGCAGGCATTGTCATAGTATATTTTATCAATGCCGCTGCTCAGATAATCTGCCCGAACCCCTGTGAGAGCCTCAAAATCTATACATGCCGCCCACTTTCGAACGCTAATTTCTATGCAGGCCATCCTAAGCTCGCAAATATATATAATAGCAAAATATTTCTCTAAATAAATAAAAAAATTGCTCATGAAAAAACAGCGCTTGAATTTCGATATATGTCAGCGTTCACATTCAAAATAAAACAATATTATTTTAAGCTTTTATTTTTCTCAAAAAACGTTTCTCCGCATAGAGTTTTCCCCATATTTTATACAAACGACATACGCTGTTTTAACTCCTATTCCGCAGCCAATACAAGCGCGCGTTTCCCCACCCCTGCGCCTTTTTACTGCATGAACATACCAGTATTTGCTTATACATTTCACATATCCATGTATTTCCCATTAAAATCCACGCGCATACATTCTTTCCGGTTGGCATTTTATACCATATATTAATCCGTCAAATAACTTTCAAAATAACTTTTAAAATTGAAACAAATTCTAGCCACCTTTAACTTTTGTTCCATATGTATTTTTAAGGCGCGGACCTCAGGCGGGGTCAAAACGCTTACATTCGGTTACTGAGTCTTATTTGATGCCGTCACTTTTTTCTGTTTGGCTTATGCCTCCCGTATGTGTGTGTGTGGGGGGGGGGGGGGGGGGTCCGGGAAAGCTGGTTAGAACAGTTGGTTTGATGGGACTATCGAGATGGTGGGATACCCTGCTGCTCAACAGCATAAACCGACACACATAAAATTACCTTCGAACAGAGAGTTAAAAGAGAACTAAATTGTCCTTTCATTGTTCTTAAAGTACTTAGTAACTGTTTGTCTTATCTGCATATTTATACCTGCGAGTAAACGGTAAAATGAAAACAGACAAGTGAAACTAGATATGAACAAAACAAAACTACAAGTCCACTGACTATGCAATGCGTCGTGATGCGGGATCAAATAGTTCGTATCTAACCAACTTTTTTTCGCACAGTAAATAAATAGATTGTAAACAAGGTATACAACTTACCATAATGAACCGTGACATCTATTTAAACCGTATATTCAAGCAAAAGATAGATAAAATTTAATTCCTAGACCTGGCACATTATTTGCATTTCGGCCATATGTCTAACAGCTTCAGTAGCAACACAAGCACTGGCTATATTTCAAAAGGTACTGTAATGTATTTCTTATATTTAATAGTAGAAATGCTAAAATGAAGTACACGTATTCCAAACTTCAAATAAACAGGCACAGTTCCTTCGTATCGTGAACTTAAAACATGTTGTTGACATGTGGGCCGGGTAGAGTTGGCGCCGTCAATCGAATGTATCTTGATCTCATATATAGTGGAAGATGTTAGCAACAGAACTCATACTCGAGTGATAGACACATGGAAACGAAATGACATCTATTTCTCTACATTTGTATTTAACGGGTGTCTTGTAAAAGAAGAATCTAAGACACCTCACCGAACTTCATTAAGATGATGATTTATTACCCCTCTATTGAACATAATTTGATTCAGTTGAGTCTCGTCCCCAGGTGTGTGAAAGCATGTGAAAGGTTAATACGTTATTTTAAAAATACTATTCTAACTCCTCCTTTGCTGACTATTGTTCCTCCGCTTCACAACACAGCTGCCACAGATGCTAGAACGCTAATTAACTGTATTGTCATTAGTTGTTTGTGCACTTTTTATTACTTTTTTAGGAACATAGACATTTATAGGTTAAAAAATAATGAGGTAAAAAATAATTATAATTTTCCTAATATTTAAAATTTGCAAAATATCAACAAAGACATTATCTGTACTAAAAACTTAGAGGCCTAAAAAAATAATTTGAATTTGTTTGGATTAATAGTGTATGAATTTTTTTACACACATTACGGCACTACAATTAAATCTTCTACTGCAGCCACAATACTTGTCACTGTTACTGCTTCTGTGATGACGATGGCGATGATGATGATGACGGTGACGACGATTATTTGTATTATTATTATTATTATTATTATTAACATGAATACCACAAGAGTATACGACCCACATTTTGATCATTTTTTTTGTTAATGGTCGGGAGGGGGTGGGGAGACAGGGGGTCACATGTTAGTGGCCTAAAATATACCATATATATCTACTGATAGGTTCGAGAAATGCGTAAATGCAAAAACACAATGCGACCAGAACCGATTTGAATCATGTTTATTTGGGCCATAAACCGTTTCTTCAAAGAGTGTAAATACGGTATGAATACTATATTGTGAAAACCATAAACAGCACAGTATTTAAAACTACAAATGTCTTCATAGAAAACCAAATAGCCTAATACCCCAATTTCTGCATAACCGTGTAGTCAAAATGTGCATAACAGAGTCACTGATGTGTGAAATATAGGTCACAACGATCAAATTTTGGCAATGAGGTTTTACACTTACCAAGACGCATCTACACACGAAGCTGCATTCCTCTGTCCCCAGTAATGCCTGAAAAACTGACCTAAATTCAAAACTTAACCGAAGTCACTTAAGCGCGCAATGTAGGTCACATTCACCAACTTTTGATAAGAGTGTGTTATGCTTACTAAGACATATCTATCTACAAAGTTGCAAGCCTCTGTAGATAATAATGCCAGAGAAATTCATATAAAAGTAACTCTTAACTAAAGTCACTGAAGCATTAAATATAGGTAGCAGTGACCTACTTTTGTAAGATGGTTTTGTGCTAACGAAACTTATCTACACACCAAGTTTTAAGTCTGTGACCAATATTGTCTGAGAAACTGACCCTAACGCAAAACTTAACGGACTTCACTAAAACGCACAATGTAGGTCACAGTGACCTAAGATTAATAGGATGGATTTGTGCTTTACCCAAACACATCATACTAAGTTACCGATATCTGGCATCAAGGCAAAACTCAACCAGGATGTGATGGACGAGCGGACGGACAATTGTAACACTCTATGTCCCTTCCTAAAAAAAACGAAAGAAACCCGCTTGCTTTCAGTCGAGAAATTTGAAATGTCTTGCTTGCAGTCATCTAAGTTTTGGTATGAAGAATATTTTCATACCATCTAAGTTTTATTCTACTAAATGTAATAGTAACGATCCACCCGCACACTTATCTATCCATCTAAATATCCATCTATGTTCATTCTTCTATCCATCCATCCATATATCGCTTTCTGTGGCTAAACACAAAGTGTAGGATAGACAGACAGTTTTGTTTTCTCTTTTTGCTTTTTGTGGGGTTTAACGCCATTTTCCAGCACATTATAGGCTATACATGGTGGCCAGTATATTTAGTGGAGTAAAAAGCCCGGGAAGACCCCAGGAAGAACCACCTACCCATGAGAAGCTACTGGCAAGCTTTTCTCACATACCCACTTAGGCCGAGCCGAGACTCGAACCCACGCGGACAGAGGTGAGATGTCAGTGATCTGTAAAGGCGAGCGCCTTAGACGACTCGGCCTCCCGGGTCCCTGATAGACAGACAGGCTATATAAATGATAAATAAGTTCTTGTAGATTAAAAAGCTTACCAGAACC
Source organism: Margaritifera margaritifera (assembly GCA_029931535.1). Taxonomy (NCBI): domain Eukaryota; kingdom Metazoa; phylum Mollusca; class Bivalvia; order Unionida; family Margaritiferidae; genus Margaritifera; species Margaritifera margaritifera. The sequence goes on from JAQPZY010001095.1 coordinate 1,214,735, forward strand.
GCATAGCCATGTACAAATATACTTATAATATATATAATGATTATATAATTGTATGGGCCATTTTCAAAACAAAAGTAATTAAAATACACACATGTATATTTTTGCTATGCGTTCACATGCTAAAATGTGCACTTGGCGCAAATTTATAGCACGTGCAAATTTGCGCTACCTCCGGAGATAATGCAAATTTACACACCATACCGATTCACATAACTGTGCAAATTCGTTCACATGACAAAATGTATATACGTATGTAAATACACATAAGCATGTAAATTTGCACACGTATGTAAACTGGTTCATGCGAACGGTGCATTTAACTCGTAAGTTTCATTTTGTTTGACGCATGGATTATTCATAACCGTAATCTACAAATGATCATACGTGAAAACAGCTTTGTCAAGGTCGATACAAGTATATACATTTCGTTTATTGTCCCTGTTGGGTAATTTAAGTGCAATGCGATACCTGTATTATGGATCACGTGATCATCTATATTCACTTGAAGTAAGGTGACTTAAACACCTAGAGTATAGGTGAACATATTTTCAAGCACGGACAAATACTGTGTATCTACACATTTAATATTCTAAATCTTATATTAAGAAGACGAAACATATGTATTGAACAGTCCGTGGCTCAGATTAATCGGTCAGCTCAGTGTCTGATCCGTATCAAACATTGTGGATTTTCTTTAATATTGTAACGAGGGAGTTGTTATTTTCTTCGATGGCGGAGGCTCAGGACATTGATGAACACAAGAATTTGAACTGCCCCATTTGTTTAGAAGCTTTTGAATCACCTAAGGTACTGACGTGTTTACACACATTTTGTGAAAAGTGTATATGTAAACATATACGTGGTGCGGGGTATGAGGGGATACCGGCAGACTCAATATCGTGTCCCATATGCAGAACTCCCATCCCCGCTCCCGCCGCCCAACAGACCCCAGATGACTGGGCCGCAAAACTTCCAACAAACCCTGTCATTTTGGCTAGTATGGCAATGGACCAGTCCGGCAAGGAGGACACTGTGTACTGCCAACCATGTTTAACGGACGGTAAGCGCAACATCTGCGTGGCTTACTGTGTCACTTGTTCGGAATATCTTTGTCCGAGCTTCTACGACTGTCACGAAAAATTCAAGGTGAGTAAGGACCACACTATTACCGTTCAATCAATGCCAGAAAATCAAACTTTCCGTGAAACGAAAGACAAACTGTTCCAGTGCTCAAGACACATGAAAAAATATACATATGTTTGCCTTCAAGATAAAGATATTTGCTGCAGTAAATGTGCCACCACAGATCACAAAAATTGCAAAGATTTGCTTTTAATCGAAAACGTGGCAAAAGCATGTAAAGATAGCCCAGAAACAAAGAAAGTATTGGAAAATTTAGATGGCTTGAGAAATATGTTTCTGACATTGCTCAAAAATAGGTCAGATAACTTTGATTCCATTCAGCAACAAAAGACAGAAATAACCCTGAGAATTAAAGAATGGACTAAGGAAATTAAGGGCCTAACAGACAAACTGGAGACAGCTACATTAGAACAATTAGAGCTAGTGTATAAACAAGATGCTGTGACAATATCCGACCAAATCGTTGAATGTAAGAGCGCCATCGCTGCTGTAGAAACATCGAAGAAGATGCTACTTGAAGAGACAAAATCTGATAGTGATGACACAAAAACATTCATGACCCTTACGAGAGTGTCGCAACAAGTTAGGAAGTACCTACAGAAACATGATGTGGCGCAAAAAAACTTTAAGAAAAAAACAATTCAATTTCAGCATGACAAGAGTTTCCAAGGAATTATTCAGACGTTGCGTTCATTCGGTCAAGTGCTCAGTAAGGCCTCTAACATTCCAGGATTATCACCCGATAGATCATATGAAAAATCAATGATGCTCTTGCCGCGCGTTCAATCAGACTCGATGGTAACTTTCAACTCAAAAGTCCCAGACGATGAAAACACTTGTAACATCTATTCTAGTGTTTTCCTCCCTGATAATCGTTTTGTTGTGTGTGATAAGGGAAATAAGAAATTAAAACTATTTGATAAATGTTTTCACTGTGTATCATACCTGAAGATTACAGATGAACCTCGGTGTGTATGTCGTGTGGACATTGAGACGGTGGCCGTAACCTCTTCTGGACAGAGATTACACGTTGTGTCGGTAGGCAATACACTTACAAAACTAGAAACCTTTGTGCTAGACGGCGATTGCTTTGGAATAGCCTCCTCTCAGCAAAATATTATATTCGACATAGTTTCGAAAGTAGAATCTTCACTACTTATATCTGACAAGTCATACAACCTCATCAAAAAGATTCAGAGACCTAATCGTTTGAGTTTTTATTACAACACAATTTGTGTAAGTGCGGATGGACAAAGTATTTATTGCACGGCTGGAAATACAATTATTACGATTGACGTGAACGGGAAAAGGTTGAATACGTTCGAAAGCAATGATCTTAAGGAAGCATTAGGTATCACTGTAGATAAGAATGGAATCCTCTACTGCTGTGGTAGTAAGTCTAATACTGTGGTACAGGTCACATCAGAAGGGAGACAACTTGCTGTGTTACTATCACGTGATCATGGATTGAAAAATCCATTTGGTGTTTGTTTGAATGACACCAATAATATAATACTTGTATTTGAAGGACAGTCAGACGAAGTTAAAGTGTTCAGGCTTATATAGATAGATAGAGACATAGATAGATGTATCTACAGACAGACAGATATACAGATAGATAGATAGATAGTTAGATAGATTTTATTTAGCACTGAGTTTTAATGTTTCTTCCCAATTCCACATCTCTCGTAATATTTTTTTTTCTCTCACTTTTAGGTCCTTAATAACATGGATAATTTTATTTGAATCTTAGTGTCGTTTATTATTGCTGTACGTTTAAACCCTATGTGGATGACATGTCTCCATTTAGCAGAACTCCTGTCGCAAACGAATCAAATCCAGTTCAAGTCCTTATTTTCGTACAGAAACATTTTTTTTTCATTTTCTGTAATATATCGATGAAGCAGTGGTGAATGCTAACCAAGCAATAATTTACTAGTCAATCGTTTAGAGTTATTGTTTTTTATCGGTGCGAACAATGAAAATAAAGAAGTTCCATGTAAAGAGGTAAATGAGATGTAAACGCGTACTCAGACTGTCAAAACTGCTATTATGTAACCTCTACAGACTTTGACTCAGTTTACCTTTCTATAGGGATTAGTCATTCATATCCATATTTCGTATCTTACAGTATATGAAATCCTTGTAATTGGCACAACAGACATAAAAATGTGTTTGTGTTCAACGAAAGTTAATCTTACCCGTGTTCGTATCAAACGGAGTATTTTCATATTATCCAATGGACGTTCGGTAGGAGATTTATAAATGTGTTCGTAATAAGCAAAACTCGTATCATCTTTTTCTCTTATTTGCTGGAGTAGACTGCATGAGCTGTGTACATAATGTATATCCTTGTCTGATTTGTATATGTATATGTGCTTTAATTCCATGGCATTCCACTTAGAGTTTTTACATTTTCTAAACAAAAAATTACTGCACTTCTGTTTTAAACTTGACATTAAATGTTTGTTCATTCCTGTATCGACTTTGTCATTGATATACATTTTGAAGTTTTTAAAATTTCACATGGTTTTATTTATTTTTAAGTAACTAAAAGGTATATATTTCAAGTGGAGTGGAGTGTATTAGTTACACAGTTATAATCTGTGTCGGATCTGTATTTCTATTTCCGCTATTATTTCACGGTTTTAAGCAACCAAACAGTAGATATTAAAGATATTGATATACAATAGAGAGTACTCTGTACTTGCTTTGATTTGATTTGTAAATTGCATTATATTTGGCATGACGTGTGTTTTATTCTATCTCTTTCGATTTTGCAGCTTGTAATCACCTTGTAGCATTCAATTGCTCATTTAATAGTGTAAATCATGAAGTAATTACAACAGGCGATTAAGTATTTTGCCACTGCTGAAATCAGCGCATATAATATATTACAACTACAAATGCATTGTAGATATTTAATTTGATTAGATACTGGTATGACACTTTATTTGCCCGTCTATTTGTATGTATGTATGTATGTATGTATGTATGTATGTATGTATGTATGTATGTATGTATGTATGTATGTATGTATGTATTCCCACAAATAGCACAACTAATCTTATTAAGATTGAGTGTTTTAGTTGCAGAGAATGATATTGATGCTGACATGGCTCGACAAAGGATTAGGCGCTCGGGAGACTTTTGCGCGTCAAATCTTAGAAAAAAAACCCATAGTGATCCTACCTTCGACTCATATATTTTTAAATGTATATCATTTAACTTTCGCTCTTGGATGTTAGATCTCGTACTTAAGATCTATGATGTCAAATTTCGGATGTCAGATCTCAAACCCTAACTCGGATTTCTGATGCTGGATCTCTGTTGTTTGAATGGTGTATCTCGGATTTTAGATTTCAGATGTTGAATGTTGGATCTCAGATACGAGGGCTCTGTTGTCGAATGTTGGCTCTCTGGTATCACATGTTCGATCTCGGATGTTGTATCTAGGATTTTGGATCCTGGATCTCAGATTTTGATTTCGTATTTCATATGTTGGATGTTGGATTTCAGATCTCGTATTTCGGATTTCGGATTTCCGATGTCAAATCTCGGTTTTCGGATTTTGGATTTTGAATACCATACTTTAATGGTCGGTTGTTGTTCATGCCTTTTTTATGTATGGTGCGCACAAAATGATTTCAGAAACTTTTGGGTCAGGGGTGTGGTGTTATTTGTAAGAAATTATATTTTATGAGTGTGGGGTTATTGATGGAGGGTTAAGGTGTTCTGACCACGGAAATAGACGGTGTTTACTACTAGACCTGTCCGAAAAGGGGTTATATTCTGCAACCATACTTCTGGACAGGTGCTCCTTTTTTGTGTCTGCCACGGTGCATATAATGAATTTGTATGACTGTAAAACGTCAGAAATACAAAAGAGGAGATATAAAGAAGCACAAAGAGATATGTAGCTTAACTCAGTCTCAACATTGTTTTTGTTTTTGTTTCTCCAGACCTGCTAAAAACTGTTTACACCTTATTTGGGTCAGATTATGTTGACAGCCTCCACATCAGATCACTTTATTTCTTGATTGGCTACAGAGGGATGACACATACTGATAACTTAATTGATATGTTGTACAGAGGTACTTTTAGGGGCATTTGTATTATCTAACTGTAATACATATGGCATTACGTTTTTATCATGAATATAAATTGTATGGAAATTCTGTCTTTGAGTTCAATAATATAAAGAGTAATTTTAGATTACATGCATCAAATTATACCAATTTATTTTATTTATGTTAGTGTCGCTTCTATTTTAATTCGATCAGACACGGAACATTCACTTTCAAAGCGTCTGTTTATAAAGTGAATCATAATCTGTCTGAAAATGAGTAGGATTTCAAAACTGTTTTGCAGATACCCACTGCCACCACTCTTTAGCATGAGTGCTCCTCTCGCCACATCCACATCTTCCCCTACACATCCTTCCAAGAACCCCGTTTAAATCTTTCAAACAGTTTTCACCACTTAGATGTCAAGAATGAGTTCAGTGTGCTTTCTAACTATATTTGCACAGTATAGGCTACATGCAGTAACGTGGCACAGTAACGACATAGATGTAAAACATACCAACAGACATTTCATTCAAGCCACCCATTATGCCTACATGGTACATATGTACAGCTTTTAATGTTTGATTTCGTCCGTAGAAGGTCTACAACAAGAGGGTTTCAAAAAGCGGGTATCGAGTTAACAAAAGCAAGTACAGAGTACTTAAAAGCCAGTATCTAGTTACAAAGCCAGTATCGACATGAAAAAAGACGAGTATCGAGTAGAGAAAAGCGAGGATTGCTTCGAGAAAAGTAATTAATGAATGAGATGAAACGTGGCCTTTATTGAGGCTACTGATTAACTCTGAGAGCAGCTGGTATCGGGCTGCTGTGCAGGAAGCAATTTAAAACGCTGAATAGGACCGGCCTACGACCGATTCCATTAGAAGAATATCCTCAAATATTTACTACCCATCATCTGTAAAAAAATACGATAAACACGGGCACTCACATGAATTAATTCACATTTTCTGGCAGGTGATTCTCTATTTTTTTTATTATTTTTAAAACTTGTTTGTGATAATACAGCAATCAGTGAAGCTTAGTTTCTAACCTGTAAATGGATAATGATTGGAGATTGGAAGAATTTGTCGCATTTAAAAAGGTTAGTTTACTCAAAACTAAATCTCTTACAGAATCGAGCACGTCAATTATTGATGAAAACAGATTCTCCACCATGGTACTGACGTCTATAGGTTGCTCTTATATATTGGCTTACATTGCCTAGCTCGATGTAGATATGTTACTACTGTACAACATAATCCTTTTCTTTCCTGAGAATTGTAGACTATTATATATATATATATATATATATATATATATATATATATATATATATATATATATATATAAATGTTTATAGTGCTTTTTTGCAAAATAAAGTATATACTGTTATTATTAGTCAGACACAGTGTACATGTTCTAGATCATCTGCACTTCACAGGTAATACTGTACTACAAGGGGTTCGTTCCAATGCATAGACTATACCTATAAATAATACACGTACTATATATAGTAACACATAGAGGATCCCTATCCTCATTCACTCTCTTAAGAAACTACACATATATATTAAGCTACGCTTGCGTAACGTAACATGTTTAGCACCGATATTGTGCTATGATATTAACATGAGCGTGGGGTTCAATATTACATGCTGTACCTAAAGTTTGCTTGCTTGTTTTGTATTGGGGTTTTTTTTTGGGTCGGGGTGGTGGTGGTGGTGGGTTGTTTTAAAAACTATAGCTCAATAACCAACTTACAGTTTTGATCGAATCGTATGAGGAAAGAATATTCTCTCTCTCTCTCTCTCTCTCTCTCTCTCTCTCTCTCTCACACACACACACACACACACACACATATAAACATGGAGAGACACATGAAACAATTAAAAAAAAATATATTCAAAAATAAGACAATAAGCTGGAGTAATTCTTTGACATATTTATTACCCTTTGTTTTGTCAATTAAATTCCGAACAATTCTTCATTTCTATGAGGTCTAAAGGCACGTTGAACAGTCATAACTTGCAACCTTACAGAATTCTCTTAAAATGCGTGGTCATGACAGGGATATATAAATAGAACAACATATGTTACTAAATCTTAACCTCAAAGCATTATGTTTATCATGCGTACGGTCCATGCTTTCCTTGTTGGGAAACCCACTAATATTAGGTCAAGGTTAATATCTGCTTCGAAAGCTCAAAATACTCCATCGAATGCTATTTCCCTTCCTACAGTTTGAATCAATGCATAAAGTGGCACTGTAGCTATAGAGGCGTAATAGTATTGTGCAACACAGTTCGGTTTACTTCAATACATGGCGGACAGAAAATGGTACCTAGTTTTTAATTTTAATTTTTGTATCGTGCCAGAGTCTAGAAAGATTCTAAGTGTGTTGTCGATTAAATTCCTAACAATTCTTCATTTCTACGAGGTCTAAAGGCACGTTGAACAGTCATAACTTGCAACCTTACAGAATTCTCTTAAAATGCGTGGTCATGACAGGGATATATAAATAGAACAACATATGTTACTAAATCTTAACCTCAAAGCATTATGTTTATCACGCGCACGGTCCATGCCTTCCTTGTTGGAAAACCCACTAATATTAGGTCAAGGTTAATATCTGCCTCAAAAGCTCAAAATACTGTATCGAATGCAATTTCCCTTCCTACAGTTTGAATCAATGCATAAAGTGGCACTGTAACTATAGAGGCGTAATAGTATTGTGCAACACAGTTCGGTTTACCTCAATACATGGCGGACAGAAAATGGTACCTAGTTTTTTTATTTTTATTTTCATTTTTGGAGCGTGCCAGAGTCTAGAAAGATTCTAAGTGGGTTCAATTTTGTTCATGCATATATATATATATATATATATATATATATATATATATATATATATATATATATATATATATATATATGAATCAATTATATTATCACACAGGTTAGAGAATTTTAATTCGTACGCTACGGAGATTCGAACCCAGGTCCGCTGGTTACGGCACTTATCGCCTTGCCTGTAATATTATTTATTCGTATTTAAAAATTCGGTTAATGTTGTCAAGCATACTCATTTAGGAACCAGGGATAGCACTGTCCGCTCTGTTTCGTGTATATGTGTAATTCTCTCTCTCTGTCTCTCTCTCTCTCTCTCTCTCTCTCTCTCTCTCTCTATATATATATATATATATATATATATATATATATATATATATATATAACTTTACTGTTGCACTAGTACCTGACAGGCTATTGAAATAATGAATATGGATTTTTCCAAAATGAAGTGTCAATAGACACTTCGAGTACCATGCCTGCATGCATTTTTGAAGGTGCGCCATTTGAAGGGCCTATACCTTCATTAAGATACTGTAAAACATGCTTTTCTCTTTGCCATTTTATGTTTTAGGACAATTCTGCAAACTGAGGTCAGGAAGATATTTTGAAGAAAAAAAAAAAACTTCTATATTTTATAACATATGTTACGCGGATACAAAAAATAATAAAATAAAATAATGATGGTAGAAATAGACCAGCACACAAGGGGTAGGACACAGGAACACTAAGGGTAATCCCGGGAACACGTAATAGCAAACGTGTAAAGCCTAAAATTAAGTAATATCCTTACATAGATACCTAATCTCATTTTAAATATTATATGACAATAGAATGCATTAAATGGTATGATTTTAGGTGCTAAAAGCTATTGGTTTCCAGCCAAAGAAAGTGTTACACATTTCCGTTTGGTCACGCTCTCTTCAGGTATGAGAGCCGAGACGTTACAAGATTCGCATTTGGAGATTCGCTTTATGTTTGATACTCGATTGGATATGATACAAAACATGACTATGTCCAATTTAGCAAAATACCTGGACATTTTCTTCTTTTCAGTTTATGTGAAGAATGAGTTGTTCTATCGAATACTTTGAGAAATAGCAGATAGAAAAAAAAGAAAATACACTCGTCACTAAATTATTGTAATTATTTTCCCGAAATTTTAAGTTTGTTACATTGTCTTTAGCAGTTAAACACGCCACAAAACTGTTTTATAAAAATGTATCGGCATAAAATGGTTTTGCTGTCAAAAAGAATGATTCGACCTTGTGCCACAGGCACAACCCTTATATACTGAGTATTATCTTAGCAGAAAAAGAGTGCGGCTCGGGGGGAGGGGTTGGTTTATGTTTCTGACCAGCCCTTTTTTCTCCCTGTCAAATACAGACATTTGTTTCACTAAACGACCCCTTCAAAATTCGGCGAACGGTGATATCAGAAAAAAAATAAACCATGTATCATTGCGATATTGTAAACCTGGCTGAAATGGACTACCGCGGTGTTTTGGCAGGATGTGTGAAAGAGATTTGCAAGAGCTTGGAGGAGGCGGCAGGGGCAGGTTCTTCCTGTTTATATTGGAGAAGAAATCAGTCGATCGGTTAGGCTGGCCAAAGAACCGCGACGTGAGTGTCGTGTGAGAACGTAGAGCTCACAGCTGATGATCCTGCTGGCATTGCACTCAGTTGTCACACACACACACATACACACACAAACACACACACACACATATATAGATATGTATATGTATGTATATATATATATATATATCGATTACCATTGGAGGAGACCTCAGTTTCCTACCTAAGACAGTAATAATCAAGTCCCTTATACTGAGAAAGGCAAACTGTGCTTACAAATTGAGTAAATTAACCCAATATTTAGGATCAGACCAAAGGTCGGTTTGAGAAATATCTTAAAGTAGCATCCTTTTACCCTTTGTTTCCACAGTGACAGATAATTCTGATAAACAGTGTGGCCCGTACAGGAGTAGTAGAGTGGGGGTAAATAGCCCCAAAATTTTTTTGTGGGCACTACAGCCCCGTACGGGAGTTTAACATTGCTGGGGCACTACAGCCCCGTACGGGAGTTTAACATTGCTGGGGCACTACAGCCCCGTACGGGAGTTTAACATTGCTGGGGCACTACAGCCCCGTACGGGAGTTTAACATGGCGGGGGTCTCTATAGGGACAACGGGAGGGAGGGAGGGAAATAGAATTAATCTTTCTTGAAAAAGGGTGGTCCTGAGGAGGACCATTGGAGGAATATTTTTATTTCCTCCAACATTTAGTAAAAAAGTTTAGGAAGGTGGTGGATCTTTTTTTCTTGGTTGGAAGTGTTGGTGGTAGCCAGTCAGGATGTTTCATCCGCCTGAATTTATCTTGGATTTTCATCCAATTTAAATTCAGGCGTTCAAACTCCATTTCTTTCCTGGCCTGTTCTTTCTTGGAGCGTTCAAGAGCCCACAAGATTTTAATTTGAGCTACTTCCTTTTCTAAAACTTTCTTTAACAATACCTTCACCATGTGAAGGTTCACCTCTTCTCGCCTAGCGTTACTGGCGGGTGGATACAACCATTCATCTTGTTGAACAAGGTGAAGGAAGTTCTCCACTTCATGCAGTAAATCCAGACTTCTCTTGATGAACCCCACACGGCAAGGGGTTGAGGAAGTTTTTACTCTTTCCTCCACCAAAACATCATTCACCAACCTCCTCGCTGAAATAAGAGCCGCTAGTTGGCTGGTGACAAATGGTTTGGTGGTAGGATATCTCCACCAATACTCCAACCTTTCCATCAACGACTCAACATCCACCATCCTATCCCAAGCTTCCTGCAACAATTCTACTGTATTCATTCTTCAGTGTGAAGTGTGAATGGCGCAACTGATGATGATGATTGCATTAACGTCGTGTGCGCCCATTCGGGCATGTACGACGATTTACCCCCATTGCGTGCGAAGCACGCAATGAAGGATTAAGCAGTGTGCTACGCACACTTATTTTCGTCCCGTGGGTTACAGAGCTGCAACCCACCGGACAGTATTTATGCGTGTATGGACGCTATTTTCGCACCGCTCCATCGCTACATGGTATCCCCACTAAGGGGGTTCATTGAAGGAGTGACATGGAGGGGTGCGTGTATTTAAATTATATTTTTCCTGTTCATAGGAATAGAACCACAATGTTTACAGGATTACTTAATTGTTGCGATGATTCTGTCAGGGCGCGGAAAAGGAGGCAAGGTTCGACTGTCTGCGCCGTCGCGTCTCAGGTGGCTCCGGTTGGTCCAGGGTTAATTAACGTTTAATATTTTTGATAGTTTTGGCCGAAAAAGGAAAGTATTTGCTGTGGTATAACAATTTTAAAGTTATGTCTGTACCATATGGCTGTTGGTATTGGTTAGTAGATTGAGAAGAAAAAAAAAAAAAAAAAAAAAAAAAAAAAAAAAAAAAAAAAAAAAATTTAAAGTTCATTTAATTATTTTAGGTTGCCACTTTGTGTAGCTGGGCCTGATGGTTTGGGATTTAAAACCACCTTATATTAATAATTTTGGTTGTACACTAACTTAAATATTAAAACGTTTCAGAATTTAGTAACCGCTTTGTGCAGTTTGGGCCTGATGGTTTGGACTTGGGACCACCTTATGCGATTAATTTACGTGGGTTTTTATTTATAATTATATTCTTAAGTTAAATTATCCAATTTGGTGCCACCTTGTGCGGCTGGGTCTGATGATCAGGGTTTATGATCACCTTATATTGTTAATATTTTGGGGTATAGTTGTTACTTTTAATATACCGTCCTTATATTACTTAGTTTATTTTGACCTTTTTCCAATCGAGTGCCACATTGTGCGGCAAGAGGGCCTGATGATCAGGGATTATGATCACCTTATAGAATTAATAGTTAACGTATGGCTGAATGCAGTTTCCATTCAAAAAAAAAAAAAAAAAGGTGTGGAAGGATTTATTGACTGTCTCAGGACTAGTATTTAGGCCTCAGCAAGGATTCCGTCCTGGCATGCCCGTATGGTTCCAGGCACCAGTGCTTTGGGTAGCAGAAAATCCTACGATCACTCCCACCTGAGGATACGCAGGGATTCCGCCCAGGTGAATGCTAGTATGGTACCTAGCACCTGTTTAAAAGCATGACCGAAAATCTCGCATCCGACCCAAGCCCAATCCGTACGACATAGGTTAAGGTTAGTTGTTTAATATGGGATCGATGATATTATGTTAAGTTAAGATAGGGTAAGGAGAGAGAGAAAAAAAAAAAAAAAAAAAAATGTTTCCGGTGCTAAGCTTGTTTTGTACTATCCTTAATTTATATCCCCTAGATTAAGTTAGATTTGATAGACTTGACCCCAGATCTTATCAAACTTGAGGTTTTGCCTTTACTTTAAATTGGATATTTTGAATTCTCTATCTTTATTTTACACTTCTCAGGGATGAAGGGTCCAGATCCTTATAGGCACTCCCTTTAAGAGGGAATATGTCCTTTACCTTCATCCCTGTAGTGTTTTTGTGCTATCCTTAATTTATATCCCCTAGATTAAGTTTGATGTATTTGAAGTTGGATATTTTAAATTCTCTGTCTCTATTTTACACTTTTCGGGGATGAAGGGTCCAGATCCGTATAGGCACTCCCTTTAAGAGGGAATATGTCCTTTGCCTTCATCCCGGTAGTGTTTTTGTGCTATCCTTAATTTATATCCCCTAGATTAAGTTAGACTTATTTGAAATTGGATATTTTAAATTCTCTGTCTCTGTTTTACACTTTTCGGGGATGAAGGGTCCAGATCCGTATAGGCACTCCCTTTAAGAGGGAATATGTCCTTTGCCTTCATCCCGGTAGTGTTTTTGTGCTATCCTTAATTTATATCCCCTAGATTAAGTTAGATTTATTTGAAATTGGATATTTTAAATTCTCTGTCCCTGTTTTACACTTTTCGGGGATGAAGGGTCCAGATCCGTATAGGCACTCCCTTTAAGAGGGAATATGTCCTTTGCCTTCATCCCGGTAGTGTTTTTGTGCTATCCTTAATTTATATCCCCTAGATTAAGTTAGATTTATTTGAAATTGGATATTTTAAATTCTCTGTCTCTGTTTTACACTTTTCGGGGATGAAGGGTCCAGATCCGTATAGGCACTCCCTTTAAGAGGGAATATGTCCTTTGCCTTCATCCCGGTAGTGTTTTTGTGCTATCCTTAATTTGTATCCCCTAAATTAAATTAGAATTATTTGAAATTGGATATTTTAATTTCTCTGTCTCTAATTTACACTTTTCGGGGATGAAGGGTCCAGATCCTTATAGGCACTCCCTTTAAGAGGGAATATGTCCTTTGCCTTCATCCCGTTAGTGATTTATTATCTACTAGTATAATTTAGGAATTTTAATTATAAATTTTATTAAATTTTTCCTCTTTTTCCTATTTCTGATAAGTACACCACTATGTTGGTGTATACGGATTTCGTGTTTTTGTTACCATCTGGCGCAACTGTGGTAGACACCGCTTTATATGCGAGAAGCGCGGACGTGATGGAAAACATCTCCCTTTTTTTCCCAAAAAAAACCACACACCACACATAACATACATAGGGAGACTATGACAAAAAAAGAAAAAAATATACACACACACACAACATATAAAAAACACACTTATATAGGCAATATTTCAAAAATAATTAATCTTTTCTTGAAAAATGGGTGGTCCTAAAAAGGACCTTTTTTTTTGTTGTTGTTGTTTTTTTTTAACAACAGGAGCATCTCCTAGAGGGTTTTCTTTTTCTTCTTGAACTTCTTCTAACTTCGGGCCCATACAGTAAAACCCTCTTTAGACAACCTTGTCTCTCCACATAAGTTTGTCTATACCATGTAGCTGTGTCTGTAATTTTGGTTTTAGCCCATGATGCTTTTACATACATAAGGAATGCTGGATTAAACAGCATTCCTGAAACAATGTTGGAGGATTCCACACTAACCCACATGTTTTTGTTTTAGAAGTGGTCGTCTTGGAGAAAAAACCGGTGAAGCTTTTAATGAAACCAGCGGTTGTATATATACCTTACGATCGGATTGAAATGGATCCAAATTAACTACCAATCCAAACACGCGTTACAAGTAGGTTCGGTTTTCTTCCAATGGGAAGAGAGCGGAGGTGTGACGTCATCTCGGGTATAAAGGTATCGTAGCGTTCGTAGGGAGGTTTATTACTTTTTTCGACAGCCTTCATGGAGACTGGAAAGACAAGTACTACATCAATGTATTGGAGTGATCCTGCAACGATAATGAATGCTGCGGCAATATTGAACTTTCGGCCGGAAGACTTTGATTTAGATTTACTAAATCAAGAGTTTGACAATACTGCTACTACTACTACTGTTCCGACAATGGTGGTAAATGATTTTAAAAGAAGACAAATGGAAGAGATGGAAAATTTTGTCAAAAAGCAACGGGAAGAGGAAGAAATGTTTCTTCTTCTTCAACAACAACAGAAAGAAGAAGAGAGAAGAAAACAAAGTGAAGAAGAAGAAGAAATCAGACAGCAGCAGCAGCAGCAGCAGTTACAAGAGGAGGAGAAGAAGGAAACAGGAAAGGAAAGCATCAGTCTTCAAGAAAGAACTGTAAGTCTGTTAGAAGAGGTATTATATGAGTTGAAATGGATGACCAATATCTATAAGCATTCTTTAACTCATCAACCACCTAAACGGAAAAGACCATCACGGGCTAAACAACATTCTTCTAAACCTTCCAGTGCTAGTGAGATGCCACCACCCATGTCACCAATATCACCACCACCAGTGACTGCCACCATAATGAAAACACCATCAGTAGCAGCAGCATTAACAGGATATGGATTGGGCCGTGGTAAAGGACTACGGCATTTGAAGTTAATTTGAAAAAAGTTTTGTTTTTGAAAACCAAAAAACAAAACAACCCAACGGTCCTTTTAAGGGCCCCCAGATTTCTAGAAAAGAAATCAAATTGCCAAAAAAAAAAAAAAAAAAATCAAGTTAAAACTTTAAAAAATCCCACCACCATAGTAAAAGTGTGAGTGAGTGCGTGCGTGCGTGCGTGCATTTCTACTCTAAAACAAAATAACACAAAACCACTTACTTTTTTTTCTCTCCAGTCTGGTGTATTCATCCAATTTTTTTACAAAATAAATTCAGCAATATAACATATAACACCAAAAAAAACCACAAGAAAAAACAAAGTTCACTTTCTGTAATGCTTGTGTGGTTTGAATTGAAACACTGGAATTTCCTTCTTACTGTCTCTCTTGTGTTTCTTCTTCATAGGAATCCTGTTTTCCTTTTCTTCTTCTTCTTCTTCTTCTTCTTCTTCATTCTCACTGTCTTCCATTCTTCTTACTCTCTTCTTACTTTTCTTGATGATATGTTCTTCTTCTTCTTCTAGGTTTGTTAATTTTGAATCCACGTCCTCCCTCTTCTCTTCTTCTTCTTGTTCTTTCTGTGGGCATTCCGAAGACCAATGTCCTTTTTCTTGACAATGATAGCAGATATCTTTCCCTTTATCTCTCTTTTTCTGTTCACGTTTGGGACAATCTGGAGCCCAATGTCCTTTCTCTTGACAGATGTAACAAGTATCGTCACTTTTATCTCTAGTGACAGAGGAGGAGGAGTAGTCTTTACTCTTACTGTACGTAGTATACTTTCGAATCACTGTTTGTAAATCTCTCACCAAAAAAGCAATCTGTCTTTTTGACTCTTCCATCTTGACAGTTTGAAAGTTCAATCACCAAAAGACTGATTCTGAAGGTAAGAAGCTCTCTCTTTATATACTCTTCTGTCTCTATATAAAGGTACCTGGGTGAAAAAAAACTCAATCAGTTTCAAATCAGAGTTCAAGATGAAAAGATCACGCCCAAGCCATGATAAATCAGAACCAGAACAAGAACAAACCAAGAAGCCACGGCGACGAAGGTATTCCGTGCCTCCTGAAACACCCTTAGAGGAATTACTGGCTCAAGTCCATGCCAGTGACTTTGAAGACGAAATGAGTGAACAACAACCTGAAACCCAAACTTCCAAAACCAAAGTCACTACTACTACCAACACCAGAACCCCTGACCAAGAAAGTCCTACTACTACTACCGCTACCGCTACCGTGGCTCCTGAAAATTACTATCGGATTCGAGAGACACAAAAAATCACTTCTCGAAAATTTAGGACCACGGCGTATACTCACACAGTACACTTCAAAGACTTCAAGTCTCAAGTACCTCCAGAGAAAGCGGCGCGGTTCATTACCAATTTGTGGGAATCTGTGTTACAGAACTTAAAACGGCAATGTGGAGCCAAAGAAGAGGATCGGTTGAGACTAGCCATTCATCATGACCAATTGAAGAGTCCTGTTTGGATTGAATTTAGTACCCCGGCAGAATTAACGCCAGATAAAGTCATGTCCAAAATAGAACATGTACAACAATCCAATGACAAATTTACCATCACCGATGGAAAGGCTACCGTTTACATGACCCATGTTTCTCCACCTCGAGGAAGTGGACGAAGCAGAAAACCGTTATTGGTGGATGATCTTCGTACTACCAAACACAGTGTCGTCCAAATCAACAATACTGAAGATTCAATGTGCTTAGCTCGAGCTATTGTGGTGGGTCGTACCTATGCTAACAAGAACGAGAGCAAAGAATGGAAAAAAGCCTGGAAGAATATTCGAACATCGCAAAGACCCCAACAACGAAAAGAAGCAGAACTCTTGTTAAAACAAGCAGGGATCCCTAAAGAGACCGTGTGTAGCATTTCTCAATTACAGCAACTTCAAGATGTTTTGGCTCCTCATTATACGTTAAAAGTTCACCCTCAAGAAGTGCGTGGAGCTCTATTGTTTCGAGGCCCTGATTTTCCTGAAGGAAAATACATTCATCTTTATCACCATCAAGAACATTTTGATACCATTACCAGTATTACTGGATTTTTGGGATACTCTTACTACTGTGAGAAATGTAACAAAGGGTGTAATAGTCGGGAGCGACACATTACTTGTGGAGCAAGATGTCGGGGTTGTTTAGCCGACCCACCATGCCTTCCTGAACCAAAACAACATCACATTTATTGTGAAACCTGTCGACGACGTTTTGTCAGTCCTACTTGCTATCAACAACATCGCAAGACCCAAGGTCACCAACAAAAATGTGCTTGTGAGTTATTACAATCGTGTTCTACGTGTGGACAACTGATTCGTTCCAACAACTCCAAGAGACACGTTTGTGCTGGCAAGAAAAAATGTTCTATTTGTCATCAGATTGTCGATTTTGATCATCGATGTTTTATTCAAAAGCATGACAAGATAGAGAAGAAAGAAATAAAGAAAAACAAGAAACAAGTAGATTTCATCTTTTTTGATTTTCAATGTATGCAAGAAACAGGTACTCACATTCCAAATTTTTGTGTAGCCCATAGGGCTTGTGATCAGTGTATTCAAGAATCGATTCATTTTCACTGTCCTCATTGTAGTAGGATTCCAGGAGGACGTGAAAAAATCTTTCGTGGAGTGAATACTTTGTCGGAGTTTGCTGAATGGGTTTTAGACCCTATCGATGACACTTGGAGCGAAGAAGACATTCATCGTTACGGAGATTGTCATCGGTATGCGACCGTCATAGCTCACAATTTTTCAGGATACGATGGACAGTTTTTACTTAATTATTATTTGAACCATGGAACCGAACGTCCTGAAGTCACCATGAATGGAAAAAAGCTCATCTACATGAAAGTAGGACAAGTTCAATTCAAAGATTCGATGAGTTATTTAGCCATGCCTTTGAGTCGTATGCCAAAAACGTTTGGTATGACAGAAATGGCCAAAGGTTACTTTCCTCACTTCTTTAACACAGAAGCTAATCAACAGGCCGTCCTACCTCATTTGCCTGGCCTTCATGATTATGACCCCGATGGAATGCGACCCGAACAGCGAGAAGCTTTTCACGCTTGGTACCGTGTTCACCAGAACGATCCTTTTGACTTTCAAGAAGAGATGCTCAAATATTGTCGATCGGATGTAGATATTTTAAGACGTTGTTGTGGAAAATTTCGAGAGTTATTTCTCGATAGTGCAAAGGTCGATCCTTTGAAAGAGGCATCCACCTTACCTAAAGCCTGTTCCTTAGTCTACAGACAACATTTCATGCCCGAAAACCAACCAGCCATCATTGACTCCAACACGGGAATTTTTGCTAGTCGTCAATATTCGGTCAAAGCTTTACGTTGGCTTCATTACTTATGTCAAAAAGAAGACAAATGGATACAACATGCTAGAAACGGAGGAGGAGAAAAAAAGATTGGAGGTTATTCTGTGGATGGTTGGGATTTAGAAAACCCACACATTGTGTATGAGTTTCAGGGATGTTTGTTTCACGGATGCCCTATTTGTTATCCTGTCCGAGACATGAAAAGTCCTTATTCAGATTCTACCATGGATCAGTTATATGAACAGACTTGTCAACGACGACTTCAGTTAGAAAGTCAAGGTTACGAAGTGATAGAAATGTGGGAACACGAATACGATCGACGTTCGAAAATCGATCCTGAATTTAAAACCATCACTCAAAGTTACGACGCAGCCGACATTGAACCTTTAGATCCACGTCACAGTTTATTTGGAGGACGAACCAATGCTACTCGATTATTGTACAATGTGAACGAATCCCAAGGAGAAGAAATCAAATACATCGACGTGTGTTCTTTGTATCCTTGGGTGTGTAAATATGCTCGTTTTCCTACCGGACACCCTGAAATTTTAACAGAGCACATCGACGTGGAACAGATTCGTCAATACGAAGGATTGATCAAATGTAAAGTTTTACCTCCCACAAACTTGTTTCATCCCATCTTACCTTGCCATTGTCAAGGAAAATTGATGTTTCCTTTATGTCGGACGTGTGCCGAAATGTGTAACCAAGATCATTCCTGTCACCACACGGAGGAAGAACGGTCAATGATAGGAACGTGGGTCAGTGCCGAATTGTTTCGGGCATTGGATCGTGGATACCATTTATTGAATCTGTATGAAATTTGGCACTTTCCAACGACATCCCAATACCAAAAGGACGACGCTACTAATCATCCAGGCATTTTTTCGGGGTACGTGAACCAATTTCTCAAACTGAAACAAGAAGCTAGTGGTTATCCTTCGTGGTGTCAAACTCCCGAAGACAAAGTCCGATTCAAAGAAGAATACCGTGACATCGAAGGCATCACTTTAGAAGAGGTAGAAAAAAATGAAGGAAAAAGATCGTTTGCTAAAGTGATGTTAAATTGTTTGTGGGGAAAAATGGCTCAACGTACGATCTTACCCAAAACGGAATACGTGGACGATCCTTATCGTTACTTTAAACTGGTGGACGACAAAAGTATTCTAGTCAAGCACGTTGAAATCGTCCGTGAGGATTTGATCATTGTTAATTTTGAAGATGAACCCAAGTTTGTGAAACCTGACAAGTTTAGTAACGTAGTCATTGCCGCCTACGTGACTGCTCATGCTCGTTTGAAATTGTATGACGAAGCATTAGAAGTCTTGGGAGATCGTGTTCTGTATTTTGATACTGACAGTTGCATTTACATTCATCGACCCGGTTGCCCCCACCCTACCATTCAAGGAGATCGTTTAGGAGCCTGGACAGACGAGCATCCTCAAGATACCATCCTGAGTTTTGCTAGCGGTGGCCCTAAAAATTATGGGTACCGATACCGAGACCCTCAAGGTCAACTTCACACCTCCTGTAAAGTCAAAGGATTGACTCTGAACTATCGAACTAACCAAGTCGTGAACTTTGAGGTTTTAAAAAATGCTCTGTTGTCTGGACAAGTGAAAGATTTTCAAGTAGCCACGTTAGAACCTCACAAGATTGTTCGCCTACCAAATCATAAAATCGTGACTCGACCTGTTCAAAAAGTGTATCGTATCGTGTACCAAAAAAGAGTGAGACTTCCAGATCACACCACTTTACCTTACGGACACGCCGATTTGGAGAAGTATAAAAAAACGAAACCCTCCTCTTGAAAAAAAAAAAAACAGAAAAGATGACTTCAACATGGGCCTTGCCTGACTATGCTAATTGTACCAGCCGATTGAAGACATTTAAAAAATGGCCTAAAGGGGATCGATTACCCACAGCCATCTCTTTAGCCAGAGCAGGATTTGTCTACTTTGAACAGGGAAGTTTAGTGAAATGTTTTAGTTGTGGTGCAAGCATTCGCATGAGTCCTAAAGATTCAGCTATCGTGGAACATACCAGATGGTCACCAAACTGTGTTTACCTTTCTTTGGCGTTTCCACGGATGACATTACAATACTTTTCGGATGGTACAGTCGACAGGTATAAAAAAGGAACCCTTTCCAAGCCTAACCTTCATTCTGACTTTTCACGTGAACCGAGCAAGAAGAAGAAAAAAAAAAATAGATGAGTATTTTTTCCAGTTTTGAGGAATTTGAGTGCGATGCCGTACGTTGTGACATCTTTGATTCAGTCACTCCCCATCGATCAAACTCTAAAGAGGCAGATCGTCCTTTATGTTTCAGTGGAAAAAATACTAAAGGAATTGACGTTAATGACAACAAGAGGAATGATGTGGAGTCTAAATGGCATATCAGAATACCTGTGACTTTATTTGGTTATTCCAAGTATGAAAGTCGACTGGAGTCATTCAAAGACAAGTGGCCAAAATATCTAGAAGGACCTAAACCGGAAAGTTTAGCTAGATCTGGATTTAAATACACGGGAGAAGGAGATAAAGTTCAATGTTTTAGTTGCGGTGTGGAACTTCGCCATTGGGAGCCTACCGACTCAGCTTACATTGAACATGCCAGATGGTCTCCGCACTGTCACTTCTTACCTTTAGTAGCCTTAGAAGAGTACGGGTACGATGAGCCAGATGTTATGCCTACAAAGTTGAAGAAGTAAAAAAAATTCCATGGAGGAGAATACTTATTCTTTAGATGAACTTATTTGTGGTTTACCTTTAGAGTTACAAGATCGTATTTTTCAGTATATTCCTACTTTAGAAGATCGTATTCGTGGATTACCTTTGGAGTTACGAGAACGGATTTACCAAGAATTTGTTCACATTCAACTGAAACGTAAAAAAGAGTTACATCCTTTTCGACAGACTTGTTGTAACCAATGGTATTTGAATACAATAAGACAAATGATAGCTAAGAAGATATTCAAATGGTCAGACATTGATGAAAATCTACATCCCCAATTTAAGAAATTGGTGGGGGCTACCTACAATGTAGCAGTGGAATATAGAATTCCATGGGAGGAAGTGAAGGAAAAAAATGTGACTAACATAGACGAATACCAAAAACTGTTAGAAGAACTGTCTCCTGAAGACAAATCACCTTTTTGTGTTTTGAAATTAGATAGGATAATCACTGAAACTGGTGTTGGATCCTATAGATATCCTTTACTTACCGATTCCGTTTGGTTTGTGTGTGAGTATTTTGTCACCAAGAAACCTACTCTACAAGATCGAATTCGTGACTTGCCTTCAAAGTTGCAAAAACGGATTTACGATGAGTTGGTTCAGATACAAGTGAAACGTAAACTTCAAGTGATTCCTCGATTTCAAGGCTATGGCTACTTTCGTCGCATCAGAAATTTGATTCTGAAAAATGACTATCACTAGTATCGTGAAGAATACAAAAGAGAAGTATTTCTTTCCAAATCGGAAACTTTACCCAAGTACATTAGTGCCATGCCTTTGAATGTGCGAGAACAGATTTACCGTGAGTTTCTGAAATTACAAGTGAAACGTAAACTCAAAGTCATTTCTCGATTTTTACGCTATACCCTCTTTCAAGGGCATAGAAGAATGGTCATGGGAAACCTCTATCTCAACTTCTATCCTGAAGGAGACTGTCTCAAAAGGTACCAACCTTGGGAGCCTGGCTATAAAAACATACCACCCAAGATACCAACCTTAGCCATCGATCCCTATAAAGAGGAGGCGGCACGTCTCAAATCACTTTACTACTCGTGAAACGGATTCTGTGACACAGTTACTGCCTGACCATAAAAGAGTGGGTATGCCTGAACTCTACACGCCACTTCTGAAACGGATTCCGTGGAAGGAAATCACAGATTGTGTTCATACCTTAGAGGATTATAAACAAGTGATACAAGAACTGTATCCATTGAATTTTGGACGTTATGTGGTATGTGTCTTAGTGACTACTTATCTTGGATTTCGTTTTCCAGGACATTCGTTGTGGAATATTTTTGAGGACAAGTGTTTGCCTTGAATTCTTTTGAAGGATCCGTGGTTGTTTTGGACTCAATTGTTGTTGAGTACCAAAAAAACAATATGACCGTGTGTTCTTCTTCGGACTTAGTAGAAGAAGAAGACTATAAAAACTTGATTTTATCAGTCCACGAAAGACAAATTGTACGTATAGCGTTGAGAGTGGTGATGAAAATTAGTGACGTACTTCCATGTGAAGAAGAGATTCGTCACACTTTATCTGTGCATAAAACATTTCAAGAAGTGTGTACTGCTAGTGAGTTACACCAACAACTTTTCCATTGGAAAGATGTACGACCCTGGAGAAACCTTGGTTTCCAATATTGGTTACAAGAAGTGGCCCAGTTCAGCCAAGATTTGGCAACC
Source organism: Margaritifera margaritifera (assembly GCA_029931535.1). NCBI lineage: Eukaryota > Metazoa > Mollusca > Bivalvia > Unionida > Margaritiferidae > Margaritifera > Margaritifera margaritifera. The sequence continues at coordinate 1,237,440 of JAQPZY010001095.1, forward strand.
ACTTATTGATAACATTCTAAAAGTGAAAAAAAAAAAAATGGGAACCTCCATGGGAAACTCTAAAAGAAGAAGAAGAAGTACCTGACACCACTACCACTACTGCTGTGGTTCCAATACCTCTTGAGGAGGAACACCACCCTTCTTTACCACCGCTACCGTCAGTGAATTCAAAAAAGACGAGTAGAAGAAGAATGTTACCACAAACAGTGGTGTCTTTCATGACTTGGACACAAAACAATTGTTGTTCCTTTTCTTGTTTAGAGAGAACTTTAGCTGTTTTAGTGATAGTCTTAATTGTGTACGTGTTCGGTTTAATTGTATATTTTCTCACAAATTCACTTCTTCATGCAAATTTGTAAAATATGTTATTGTTTTGTGGGTTGGTTTGTTTTTACAAAAAAATAAACGTGTATGAAAACGTATAAAAAACCTTGGGTTTTTTGTCTTCTTCTCAAAAATCTTCTTACCTCAATCATGGCTACATCTTCTTCTTCTACCTCGTCTACCTCTTCCTCCTCTTCTGTGGTGAAAGTAATTGACGAAAAGTTAGATCGTCAAAGTTGGAACGCTTTGTATCTGCGCCATCCATTTAACATGTTGATTGCTGGACCGAGTGGTTCAGGGAAAACCGAATTTGTCAAACGATTGATCGAACACAAAGCTGATTTGTTTGATCGTCCACCTCAACGTATCGTGTGGTGTTACAAAGAGTGGCAACCGTCTTACACGTTATTGAAAGAAAGTCAAGGAGAAACTATTTCGTTTGTGGATGGTATTCCTCACGAAGACGATGGAATTGTGTCTGACGTGAGTCAAACTCATTTAGGTATTTTTGATGACATGTTAGGAGAAGACGAAGAAGAAATTAAACTTTGGTTTACACGAAAAGGTCACCATCGTAATGCTAGTATTGTGTACATAACACAAAATTTATTTCAACAGAGTAAAGCCCATCGAACTATTAGTTTGAATGCTCATTACGTGGTCTTGTTTAAAAGCCCCAGAGACAAATCTCAAGTACAAGTGTTAGCCAAACAGTTAGGAGCTCCTTGGCTGAATTATGCGTACGACGATGCCACTCAAACCCCTCACGAGTATTTACTCATTGACTTAAAACCGACCACTCCTGACTATTTGAGATTTCGTGCCAGTATCTTTCACTCTTGGGGTCAAGAAGGTGGTCCTGTCATTTACACGTCCCCTTCAGTCCATTTTAAAAAAAAAAAAAAACTATAAAAACAACCTACAGCGTCATTTTTGTCTCACACTCTTTTTGAGAGAAGAAGATGACTTCCTTTCAATCGCATCCTTCGGCTAAATTGATTCGTGCCTTGTATGGCATTAGTCGTGAAAAAAATGCACAAGTCCGTGCTCATTTGTTAGAAGCGAGTCTGAAAGAAGTGTTACGATGGTTTACTTTGACAGCACGTCAATTACTACAAGGTATCATTCACATCCCTCATCAAACTCAACGTTTTTTTCAAAGACATAAATCGGCATTGTCACAACTGGCTGATCCTAGAATCGATTCACGGACTAAAAAGCAAATCATTTTAACTCCTGGTGGCAGTGGTTCTTTAGGAGGGGTTATGATTCGTTCCCTTTTGAAATGGGATCCTAATGATGCCAAAGCCAAAAAACCCAAATCACCTAAAAAGAAGAAGAAGAAGAAAGTCAGCCAAAAAAAAAAGAAAAGCCCCCAAAAGAAGAAATCCCCAAAGAAAAGTCGTGCCAAGAAGAAGAAGAAGAAAAGAAGTACTTCTGCAACCAGGAAGAAAAAAACACTACCACAACAACAGACCCCATTAGTAACAAGGTCACCTTTTGCGTCCACATCTTCTTCACCTTTTACCATGATGCCTGTCAAACCAGACTTAAGTCCCGTGTTTCCTAATTTAATGCAAAAATGGAAACCTATTTCAAAAGTGACCCCGTCGGGACCGTCAACTTCAACTGATTTAGCCATGGCAGCAGCTAGCAATAAAGTACCATCCCCTAAAACCAAAGTCCAAGAAAGAACTGGTATCTTACAAAGTTTAGTAGATTTATCCAAACAAGAATTGAGTCGATTTAGTCCTTTGAAAACACCTCAACGTCGAGTCAGACCTGTCGTGAAGTTGGTACGTCGTGCAGACAATCAGTGGAGACGTGTTCCAGTATAAAATAGAAGGGTACCTTGCTAAAAGACTTCAGACTTGTTTTCTACCGACTAAAAAAGATGGCTCCCAAACATTCACACCACCAAAAAAAGAAGAAAACCACCAAAAAAGGACGACTTCTTCCCCCTCGTCTAGCGAAACATTGGGATGTCTTGTCTGTCCTGAACAAATCCAAACCTCCCATGCGGAAAACAACTCATTCAAACAGCTCCTAAAGAAATCATCGATACCGTGTGTGAATGTTGTTTGAACGTGTTAAAAGGAACGGTACCTTTGTCTAAGATACAGAAACAAAAATTAGGGAAACATCGGAATGTTCTTCGTCAAATGGTGAAAAAGAAAATACCTCTTCAACAAAAGAAAAAAATGTTGGTACAACGAGGTGGATTTCTACCTATGTTGATAGGACCATTGTTAAAAATAGCCGCTCCTTTGTTAGGAACGATTGCTGGACCACTTTTAGGAGGGGTCATGCGATAAAAAAAAAGAAGGATAAAAAGGACCACCCTACTCTGAAATGACCACACCTTTTTGGTACCTTTGAATGAAATGGAAGGACGAAAACTGACTTTAGTACCTTACAAACGATGGATGGAATTTCATCGTTGGAACGAACAACGGATTCCTCATTTACCAGTCAATCCTAATCTCAACGAAATGTCTCAGTTACAACAAGAAATACAATCCCTGATGGAACGTAACGATTTGTCCGAAACAGAAAAAACCCAACGGTACGGTCAACTTTTACAACGTCTACAACTCTTTCGTCAAAAAGCAGTCGACGAAACAGCTCCACCCACTTTGAGAGATTTTAAGGCTCTCATGAAAAGCGAACCTAAAGTGACTATCAAAAAAGAAAAAGAAGAAAAAGAAGAAGAAGAAGAAGAAGAAGAAGAAGAAGAAGAGTTTTTACTAACTCTACCTCTTAAAAAAATAAAAAAGTTAGCCACCCCAGATTGGATAAAAAAGAAAAGGTCTACCCCTTTATCCTCAGAAAAGGAAAAGAAAGAAGTGAAGAAAGAAGTCAAAACAGAACCGATGACCCCTGTTCAAACCACATCTACTTTTACCCCAGTAGCACGTCGGACACGTAAACAACAACAATCCAAAAAGATACCTCACGAAGAAAAGAGTATTGGAACTTGGTTAACTTATTCTTCTTGAGGAAAAAAAATCATGGAGAAACTGTTAGCTAGCATTTATTACAATCCTGGTCATGCTGCTGGTTACGGAGGAGTTCAAAAATTATATCGAGCTGCTAAAAGTCAATTGAAAAGTGTACGTTTACCCGAAGTACGACGATGGTTACAAGAACAATCAACGTACACGTTACACAAACCCATTCGACGTAAATTTTCTAGAAGTACTACTCAAGTGGAAGGGATCGATCATCAATGGCAAGCTGATTTAGCAGACGTCTCTCATTTAGCTACTTACAATCGTGGTTACAAATATTTGTTTTGTGTCATTGATGTGTTTTCCCAAATTTGCTTGGGTCGTGCCTTTGACTTCTAAAAGCAGTACCGAATTGGTACGAGCCTTAAAATTGGTCTTGAAACAAAGTGGACGTCAACCTTTACGATGGCAAACGGACAAAGGTACCGAATTTCTAAACCAAGCTTTTCAAAAAGAATTGAAACAAAGACACATTCATTTTTTTACGACCGAAAATCCTGAAACCAAAGCCAGTATCGTGGAACGTTTTCAAAGAACTTTGAAAGAACGCATGTGGAAATATTTTACACATCAACATACTCTCAAGTACATTGACGTGTTACCTCGTTTGGTTAAAGCGTACAATCAATCGTACCATCGTAGTATTGGATGTACCCCCGAAGAGGTCAGCCCTGAAAACGAAAGTGTCCAGTGTTTGATAAATTATTTGGTTCACCCCAGCAGATCAAAAAAAGAAAAAAGAAAACACCTTTGTTGAAGTTATTAAAGACGGGAGATTGGGTTCGTATCGGAAAAACCAACGTACTTTTGACAAAGGTTATTTACCTAACTGGACTACCGAATTGTTTCGTGTCACTACCCCCGTCCGTGGACGTGATCCTCCCGTCTATAAATTGGAAGACATGAACGGTGAAGTACTCAAAGGAACATTTTACTTGCCTGAGTTACAACGAGTGACTAAAAAAGAAGATACCTTGTACGACATCGAAAGCATTCTCGAACAAAGAACACGCAAAGTAGGTAAACGACGAGTAGAAGAAGTCAAAGTTCGTTGGAAAGGATATCCTCCTAGTTTTGATTCTTGGATTGCAGCTTCTCAAGTCGTCGACTATAAAAAAGGAAAAAGAAGTAGTAAAAAAACCTCATAACATGACATTCAACACAGTAGCTACTCAGACAACTCCTCCTCCTCCTTCTGAAAGTTCTTCTCTTCAAGATTTACAAAAACAACCGCTTTGGGTGTGGTGTGGAGAACGTGTGCCTAAAAATCAAATCGTCTTTTTCTGCCAAAATCATTGTAGTGTTTTGTGTCATCGGAGCAGCCATTGCTAATTTGAGTTTACAACAAGGAGACAAACAATTGTGGACTATTTTACTGAGCAGTTGCATCGGTTATCTTTTACCTAGTCCCTCTTTGAAATTTACGACCACGACCGACAACAGTCACCACAATAACGCCAGGCGTTCTTCTTCTTCTTCTTCTTCGTCCAGTTACCACCACCAAAATACTACCAGTCCTCTTTTAGAACCTTTTGAACATCCTTCTTCTTCTGTCCACCACTTGAGTGATACCTCGGACACCACCAGATCCACTACTTTGGAACTATGAATGACCAATTTTATTTAACGTTACCTAGTGACAGTTCCATGGATGTGTTTCCCAACAACAGCTTATGTTGTTTTACCACCAAATTACCTCAAGCCCTCCAATTGGATCACGATGCTCATTGGGAAGTAGGCTTGTAGAAATCATTCATCTACGAAAATCACAAACATCAACAAAAGATCAAATCCAGATCATCGTGACAGTTTAGGAGAACAAAAAACTACAAGATTCCTTGGAAAAAGATGATCCTAAATCTGGGCAATAGACCCAACAAATAAAAATGACATGCGGGACATTTCAAAAAATGGGGATGGAGGGGTGGAGCCAAAGGGGCTTGCTTATGCAGTGTATGCCCTGAGAATTCCTACGGGGTATTATTTTAATGCTCGACATTTGGTGGACACTATTGAGGCTACCATTAACCGTCAATTTGGTAAAGCCCTAATGGAGAACAAAAAAAATAGTAAACATCAATTACAATGATGTGGCACGCCGTTTCTACATGGAATTTTCTCTGAAAGATGAAAAATCGGGTGACATGATGTCAGACAAAGAAGCTAAAGAAAAAGGCATCCCCGATCAGGAGAGAAGATTTATGACTATTGAATTTTCTGCTGGATTGTATGAAATTTTGGGTGGTAATAACGAAGATAAAAGTTATCTATCACCTGTCAGCACCAACATCGAATCTGCAGAAGCTTTTCGCGACCCCCGGGAAATGAACATTGGATTAAATTAATGTATGTGTACTCCGATGTGGTAGAGTACAGCGTGGTGGGACACACCTCAGCTCCCTTACTAAGAGTCATTCCCTTTCATGTAGAGATACTAATGCGCGATGCGGGCGTACGGAAGAAGGTGGAAACACAGTTCACATTCACCGTGAATTTGTACACCCTCATTATTATTCAGCCCCCTTTTCAACCCCCCCATGAGTAAATCGTATTTTGACACTGTCGCAAGATTAGTATAAAAGGCGATTGTTGGGACAAGTTTGGTACCATTCATTGACCAAGGAAGAAGTCACGAGTGAAACTACTTATTTTCGAAAAAAAACAAGTTCTCTAATAACTTTCCTCGCAAAAAAAAAATAAAAAATGTATCCAGGATTGTACCAAGGAGTGCCTCGACAACGAGGACATGGTTTAGGAAATATGTTAATATCAGGCTTTTCGGGACGGTAGCTCCTATTTTGAAACCGATGGTCACTCGAGGATTTCATGCCCTTAGAAGATGCTGCTTGCTTTGACACAAGGAAAAGAATTTTGGAACAAAATGTCCGCATTGACAAACAAAAGCCAAAAGAAGCCTTTTTGATGGACGGAGCAGCGCAAAAAATGTTGTTGTTGACTACTGGTAAAGATCTTTTAGGTCTCCGAGAAAATCCTATAAATACGCTTCACGCTTCAGACTCTGGCATTACTTCACAAGCAGGCAAGGACAAGGTAGTAGAGAAGAGACTGGACGACGAAAAGCTCGAAATCTTTGTCAAAGTTCATAAAAGAAACACCTCGGTAGTAGTACTTCCAGAAAGGACATAGAAAGAAAAGAAGATCTGGTAGAGAATTAGACGTGTTTGATTTATTAAACCATTGAAAATGAGCTGCACCGAGATTCTTGCGAATGTACCAAGTCCGAACTAGAAAACTGTTTTCTATGCGTTCCCACCGATGATGACCGATGCAAGGAATCCCAATGGGCTTTAGAATTTCATCCTGTATCGTCTTTGTTACACCACCCCCCCCCCCCCCCCCACGACAAACCCCCCCAAACAAAACCACACAAAAAAACCTCAACACCCCCCAAAAAGAACAACCACCCCCCCCCCCCTAAAAAAACTTCAATCATTCACTCACTCACAAATACATCCCTTACCCCCTCTCAACCACCTCACATCCATCCCCACAATACATCCCCAACCCATACCCTCCCCCTTCTTCCCCCAAATCTTAATAAACATATACTCTCACCTACCAACAAATAAAACCAACATTTAACCTATTCTACTCAAATAACAATCCACCCCC
>JAQPZY010000441.1:0-171533 GCA_029931535.1 Margaritifera margaritifera
AAGTATACTAGGGAGCGTGACATCTATAGTATCCCCCCACCTGGCAGCTTGTACCCCTATTAGGGTTTCAAAAAAGAAAAGCATCAACAATATAAAAAATACAAAACTTTTCGTGATTTCATTCATTAATTTATAATTTAAACCTGATTGTCGCCAGGTGGTCCTTAACACTGTCATCTTGTTTGCGTATCAAAAGCCAAACGGGGCTTTTCAGTGTTAGCAATGAGCCTGCTGACTGTCCTTATCCGGTTGCTGGAAAAGTCCATTTTCAGTGAAGGGGTGAGGGTCCTAGTACCTCACATACATAGAAGGTGAAACATGTATCGTCTGCATCCAATATTTGCATGGTCTAGTTTTAATATTTCTATAAAAAAAATTAACAAAATAAAAATGGCAAGCGGTATAACTCTTATGAACATGGGTTCAAAGAGATGTAACACAAAGTTACAGAAATTTACGAATTATTCGGAATTTATCGAAGACGATGAACTACATCACTCCTGTTGTCTGAAAAAATAGACTCACCCACGCAAATATGGACGCCGTGTTTATAAAGAAACTCCCGTTATGTCTGAAACGCAAAAAACACGACAATGATGTGGATCTCCTGGCGACAATCGGGTTAGAAATTATTAATTGATGAATGAAATTACTAAGTTGTGTGGTTTTTTTTATTGGTTTTTTTTTATATCATTGAGGCTTTTTTTCTTGTTTTTTAAATAGGGGATGGGGGAGGTACAAACTGTCTGGGGAGTAGGCGAATACTATACATGATTAATGTCTGTCATGTATTCTTGATAATTAGGAATGCATTCAAAATAAATCTCTGGATTAGAACGATAGGTTTCTGAAAGTGAAGATGGATTATCAAGCAACATACGTATTTAATATTTTACTTCCTACATGGAGGTTAGCCCTTGAAAAACACCAGTCGTAAAAAATTAGGCAAGTTTTATTTTTCTCTGCTACTGATTTATGTTCATCATGCTGTCTTAGAACTGAACAATAATAACCCTTTCACGCAGTCGGAGCAAAATCGGCCTTTTCTGTTAAGGTTGATACTACCTCAGCTGTATGAGCCGGTTTGATTTCTGCACTTTTGGGCGAAACGAAAAACAAACTGCGCAATATCTTGCGCAACAAGTAGCATGCAGCCTACGATATGTTTCCTGAAATTATATACTAAATAGCAGGTCAGTTAAACACATCCAAACTAAAAAAAATACTATGATCTGAAAGTAGTTTTTGAATCTTATTTTTTTAATGAAATAATACTGTTAATATTATATACACACTGACATAGTATTTCGTCATTAATAACATTTAAAATGGTTACAGCTACCATACATCGAAAGTTTTTTCACGAAACCATTTTCGAGGAGGCTCCGTATCCTATGCACGCCTACGTAACATGGTCACATGGTTCGTCATTTTGCACCAACCCTGGGTGGCAGGATTACAGAGACTCGGTGTGGACCCTAGTTATTATTCCTTAAATTCAAAACCAATGGAATTTTCTGATTCTCTAATGGATTGAACAAAAATGGTAAACTTTTTTATTTGATAACAGGATTAAAGATACGAGATGTGAACATTTCCTCAGTTTTGAATTATTGACTTTAATTCATCACTGAACTTCACAGTTCCTATATCTTTTGCCGTCTACTCTTGGTAGCGTTGTAACGCCATCAAAGATCAACCATGAAAGTCCTATTAGTCAAATAATAAAATAATTTACACAATAGAGGTAACTCGCTTTAGATCAATTTACTAGGTATATATGAGTAAATTATATACCAAATACCTACATAAAGGAGTTTCTGAACAGGAACAAATTCCAGCAAGAAACAACAACAAACTCTACGCAAGAGTACGTGAACTTCCAATTTTTGGGAACAGCTGTCGTCACAAAATCATACGCTATCACACCAGCTGGAACAGGCACGACCGTGTTAGAATGTGTTTTTGTGTACATGTATCGAAGTTGTGTATGCCTCGCCCTATCAACGATGTCGTGGTGTACATAACACTGACGTCAAACAGTATACATCATGCATCCATCATTATAATGCGAGATCCAGGGAAAAGCGCTTATCCTTTACTTTGGTATACAGGTAGCAATTTGTAATTATATATATATATATATATATATATATATATATATATATATATATATATATATATATATATATATATATATATATATATATATACCATGATATTCCAAGCAAGAATAGCCGAGTATTAATATCCGCTAGCCAAGCGAGTTGGTTCCGTGTTCCTTGAACCTTGTTCCGTCTCTTGTGTTGTGAACTTGAGAGCATGGCCGAGTGGATTTAGTGTCGGTGCCACAGGTTCAGTTTATGTCTGGAATGATGTATGACTCTCCAACTTGTTGAATTATATTTATTTCATTATATAAATGATTCTAACTTCATGTGTCTATATCGATGTAGGTTATTATTTATTTTCATTAATATTTTTTATTGTTCTACTTCACCCACGATTGCGACTGTCATGATTTTTTTTTTTTTTTTCGGAGTTTGGTAACGTCGTTGGGACAATTAACATAAAAATGTAAATTCTATCACACGTCTCATGAAAGTAGTAAATATTCCCTGCTGCCTTTCTTTACTCGAGCCACATATTTTTTAAAATTCTATCATCATCTGATATAAGAAAATGTAAACTCGGACTCTTATTGAAACACAGGAGGAAGCAGGTTTTATTTGATTTCATTTTTAACTTTTTTTACATTCTGTGAGAGAAAGAAAAGAAGAGAAAAAAAGACTAGGATTCTGAAAATGTATACCTCATGTAATTGTTACCTTTCCTGAGATATAGACATCGATTTTTATAAACGCGAAAGATTATTTTCAATAAATTTAAGTTTTCTCATCCTTTCGCGATCATTATATTTTATAATTAAGGGAGTGGTCAATATTTAACGGGTGAAGGACGATGTAATTTTTCGGTATAGTTTTATTGTTTGTTAGCACTCAAAAACAAAACAAAATTAAAAAACTAAAAAGACTGGGCACACTTTTTGTGCAAAACTAAACGTAGGGTACAATTATACAAACAAGATACTGTATATACTCGCGTCTAAGGCAGGTCCAAATGCAAACAACATAGACCCTGATCTGCCGTCGCATAAAGCGGCCGCATATCAGGGTGAATGTTGTTTGTTCTACTGATTAGTCCTTACAAACTGCATAGACCCAGATCTTCCGGCGCATTATACGACGGCAGATCTGGGTCTGTGCGGTTTGCAGTTGGTATTGGATTATATTATATTACGGTAGGTATGATATTATGTGTAACGGCTTTGGGGGAAAATACGAATGTCTAAATAATATGATTTGCAATTTACCTCGCCAGCATCACCATCCCATTCAGTAAATATTCCATGCTGCCTATAAGGTATAAATGACAGGCATACTTTTTCTTCGAAATTAAATGACAATACGATTCATATTACAACTTGTTGCCTGCTTGCCCTTGGTAAAACATAATCGCAGCTTTTATATCTGGCATGTTTAATGTCCCCTCTGTACTATTTATACCATTCCCTGTTGTTATCATTATTACGACTGTTGTGGAGTTAAAATATACCTCAAGTGATGTTGGTTGAATTTAAGGGTACTTTTAACGCATTAGTCGTTACATCATGTCAAGGAAATGGGAGCTGAGTACCTTTTGCATAGACACGCCGAGGCAGCCGACCCACGATGGCCTGAGTGGATATCAAACACGCGACGCTTGAATTACGAGTCCGAAGCTCTACCACAGCAAGTGAAATTTTTATCTTGCAGCAAGTGTTAATCTTCTCAGAAGCATGTCATCTGGAACAAATTCTTTGTTCACATTCAATAACTTTACGGAATTACAAGGTCCAGGCTGTCGGATGTTTCATGTTTTATTTGCACGTAGTTTAGTAAGGTATAAGCAAATGAGAATTTCCTGACCTGCAGAAAGTAAACTTTGAACAAACATAGAAGTTTACTTTGCAGAATCATACACAAGCAAAATCTATGTACATATAGTATATACATAACTATGCATATTATTTACAAGGAATTTATAACACCTTGGATTTTATATAGAAAAACTGACAATATAAAGTGAACAAAAACTCTTAGTCTCATTATTATTTGCAATAAATATGCAAAGTAAAAAGATATAAGTACATCTTTTATATTTTAAAAACTTCTTCACATGAATGTGTTGATATTACGCTCAGGTGTTCAAATCCACACATACACTGACCAGATACTCAGTCATTACCAGTCAATGCATTCTTACATTTAGACCAAAATTTGTATGCTCCAACATGTCTATGGAGGGAGCATTATATATGTCCATCTGTCACGTTACTTTTTACATATGTTCATCTGTCACGTTACTCATTTAATATGTCCATCTGTCACTTTACTCATTATATATGTCCATCTGTCACGGTACTCATTATATATGTCCATCTGTCACATTGCTCATTGTATATATCCGTCTGTCACGGTACTCATTACATGTGTTCATCTTTCACGTTACTTGTTGAATATGTCCATCTGTCACGTTACTTATTATATATGTCCATCTGTCACATTACTCATTATATATGTCCATCTGTCACGTTACTCATTATATATGTCCATCTGTCACGTTACTTTTTACATATGTTCATCTGTCACGTTACTCATTTAATATGTCCATCTGTCACGTTACTCATTATATATGTCCATCTGTCACATTGCTCATTGTATATGTCCATCTGTCACGTTACTCATTACATGTGTTCATCTTTCACGTTACTCGTTGAATATGTCCATCTGTCACGTTACTTATTATATATGTCCATCTGTCACATTACTCATTATATATGTCCATCTGTCACGTTACTCATTATATATGTCCATCTGTCACGTTACTTATTATATATATCCATCTGTCATGTTACTCATTGCATATGTCAATCTGTCACGTTATGTCAGGTCCGTCAGAAGTTTGTTTCCAGATAACAACATTAGAAGCATTGCATGGATTGAAACCCAACTGACTCTAAGTCTTTACATAACGAAGACATATATGTCGAATTCCATTTAAGTCTTTACATAACGAAGACATATATGTCGAATTCCATTTAAGTCTTTACATAACGAAGACATATATGTCGAATTCCATTTTAAGTCTTTACATAACGAAGACATATATGTCGAATTCCATTTAAGTCTTTACATAACGAAGACATATATGTCGAATTCCATTTAAGTCTTTACATAACGAAGACATATATGTCGAATTCCATTTTAAGTCTTTACATAACGAAGACATATATGTCGAATTCCATTTAAGTCTTTACATAACGAAGACATATATGTCGAATTCCATTTTAAGTCTTTACATAACGAAGACATATATGTCGAATTCCATTTTAAGTCTTTACATAACGAAGACATATATGTCGAATTCCATTTTAAGTCTTTACATAACGAAGACATATATGTCGAATTCCATTTTAAGTCTTTACATAACGAAGACATATATGTCGAATTCCATTTTAAGTCTTTACATAACGAAGACATATATGTCGAATTCCATAACCCAACTGACTCTAAGTCTTTACATAACGAAGACATATATGTCGAATTCCATTTAAGTCTTTACATAACGAAGACATATATGTCGAATTCCATAACCCAACTCACTCTAAGTCTTTACATAACGAAGACATATATGTCGAATTCCATAACCCAACTGACTCTAAGTCTTTACATAACGAAGACATATATGTCGAATTCCATAACCCAACTGACTCTAAGTCTTTACATAACGAAGACATATATGTCGAATTCCATTTTCAGCAAACGAAAACATATATGTCGAATTCCATTTTCAACATTTGCTGGAGAATTTTAGAAAGTTATTACTCCTTTTTGACTTAGAACTGTTTTCCATCAATTGCATCATATTTGGTGGGGGCATCGGTGTCGTATTGACGCATATCTGGTTTGTCTTTGAATTACTCTTTATATTATTTAGCTCTTTCTGTCTGAATTTAACTAATAATAATAATAATAACAATAATAACAATAATTAGATTATTTAGCTATTAATACCCGAATTTAAGGAATTTGGACATTATTAGTCAAATAATAAAAGAGCGAATTCCATGACAAGGAAACTTGATATCGAACTCGACAGCTTCTTAATTTGTTCATATCACAAATACTTTAGTGGTCCTTTTTTAAGAATACATATCTATCTAAATATTTACATTCGTGGACAGACAAAATAATTATTTTTATACTTATAATTTTAACATGATCCAGCAGTTTACGCCATATTGCGATTTCGTTGGTATTAAATACCAAACTAAAACTGAAAATCCCTTTTTGAGCCATGATTATAGTAGAAAGACTTCAGTAATCTGATCCTAATTTCTCTGCGACATTCGTGTATGAACATATTTTCACACAATAACAAGTATACAATGTAAAGACATGTAAAGTACTATCAGCCACGAAGATGGTACATAAATTTGACCCAGTTAGGTGCAACCTTCAATGGGTGAGATGGTTGGGCGATACCAATCAGCTCTGAAGCCAATGGCTCAATCCCAAACAGCGATGTTTTTCCTAACCCTATATTAAAAATCTAATTCCAAGATCAACAACAACAAGGACGAAAACGACAACAACTCTTGGTTCTCATAGAAACGAGAGGCCGCACGTAGAAAGGACATTGCACGAACATTTAGACGTGTCTTAATATATGAATATGTATTTGCACTTTCTCTTTAAACATGTAAGTGTGAAATATGCTCTCTCTCTCTCTCTCTCTCTCTCTCTCTCTCTCTCTCTCTCTCTCTCTCTCTCTCAAATAACAATTACAATTATTTACAACAGATAATATATACAGGGTTTCCACGGTCATGGACAATCTTATAAAAATCCTGGAAACAAATCTGTCATGGAAAGCAATGGAAATGTCATGGAAAATGGCTAAAAATGAAAAAGTCTTAGAATTTTATCCCAAGCAGCCATTTCAAATTGATGAATTTTTAGAATCATGGTTATGGCAGTCTTCCAGTTTGCTATTTTCTCTAAATCTGGATTTAAGTGCACATTAATATCCCTTTACTTGATTGTCAATCTGTAGTGTTAACGTTACTGGATCGGATGTCTGTAAGGTTCCGCTCTGTAGTTTCGTACTTTGCACAATGGTTTGATTTTTAAAGAAAAAGAATTTCGCAGGTTTTCCTCACTGGTTATTCCAGTTATTTAAAAAAAACACATTTCATATTTTAGGTGTTGTTAAAATAACATTTAATTCCCTATAGTTTGGTGTATGATTGTTGGGTGTAACTTGGTTTTGTTTCAGATGTGCACCTCTCAAAAGACTGATAGCTCCGCTTGGTCATTTTCTATTCCTGGACTTCTGGAGTAAATTGGAGAAGAAGAAAAAGCTAGCCGATAACTTTTTATTTCTTTATATGTTATAATTCATTTATTGCACTTTCAAAAGTTAGTATTGTTTACTCAGGCAAAATTCATTTTCCCTATTTTAATAACTGCTACACTTAATGTACTTTGGACTATTTCAAGAACATTTCTCGAGCACATGGGAGCAGCTATTTCAATCAGCTGTCTGCTTTAGGCAGCGTGTTGTTTCTCTGATACTACATATAAAGAAATTTCAGTCACCGTATAGGAAAGAAGCACGAAGGTGTGTATGAACATTCTCTCCACTGTTCACCTTAATAACTGTTGAGCGGAGCCTAAGGGGAGGAAGAGGCCATCCTCAAAAAAAAAGCCGATTATGGGGTTATGCATCATGTTGATCAATATTATAATTATTTCCTATGTACAGATCCAACTTTTTGTCACTTTCGTCGTAACCATTAAGGAATTTAGTGATGGAAACTCAGAAATTTGTCACGGCAAAGTCATGGAAAAAAATCTGATTTTTGTAGCAACCCTTGTATAGATATTGTTTGATTTTAGAAATATACACATTCATATAAACAATGCATTAAAAGGTCTTGCTTAATGTTACAATTCTGACTCCGATTCTAATCTATATTTTTCGCTGGAATCTGAAATATTTCTGAAGAAATTCTTTCGTACATTCTTTACCCTTTCCCTCAAAGCACTTGGGCGATTCTGAAATTATAAAAAAAGGATAAGCTGAAAACTCATTTGCACATCTCTAAGATTCTAATCGACATTGTTACATGAATAATAATAATAATAATAATAATTTATCAACAACAACAATAACTATTACTAGTGTTGCTGCTGCTACTACTACTACTGATGACAATGATGATTGTCGTCAACAGCATTGGTATTACTGCCATCGTTGTAATTAAGTTTATCATCATCATCATCACCTCTGCGAGTGATGAAGAAAAGACCAGACATAGCTGTCATATTGCCATGCTTCGTCTGTCCTAGATAAACTTTCGCTAACTTTTTGTATATGACCACGCAGCGCAAAGAGAATTGAAGGTTGCTGTTCGTTCGGACAACCTCGGCTATTTCCGCGAGACAGAAATATGCTTCGGACGTATGTCGGCGCAGTAATTTACGGAAAAATCATAAATTTCGTTCGTCGGAAATTTCTTCGCAAAATAGAAAGCACAATCTATTCGGACCATCTCGGCTATTTCTACGATTGGATTGACCGTAGGATTGACCAAAAAGTTGCGAATGAAAAAATAGTTCGATGCATTCGAAACTTCTCAGTCAATCCTTGTTTTGCAAATAACCGAGGTGGTCCGAACGGCAACTAATGGCAGCAATCGTTACACAAAGTTACGAATGGGTTGCTGTTGTTACTGCTGATCTTGGAACTCGATGTTTAAATAAGGCCCCGGCTCCAAAGCTGGTCTATTTCGCCTAACCCTATAAGCCACTCGGTATTGGTGGTTACACATCTCAGGACAAAACTTATGCACTTTTTACTTGGCCGCAGGCGCGACACGAAGTTTGTGTATTTATAAATGTTTTGTTTTTAAATGACTAAATTTCCTCTTTGTGTCAGTAGAGTCACGTCGCCAGACTGTTGTAACAGGTTTACAGGGGGGCTTTAATATGTCAAAAGGGCAGAAGTTAAGGTCACTAAGATAACTTTCTTTCAAGACTGGTTCCCTGTCCATACTTCGGATTGGGCGAACTTGTGACCCGGCGGTCAGTCCAAAATTCTTCAAATAAATAAATAAATACAATATTTTTGTCGTCGTTGTTGTTGTCATCAATATCATCGCCATCATAAACGTCATCGTCAATTTCGTGGTTGTACTGTGAATGATTTAAAGAATACGATTATTTACCTTTATCAACCACTGCCCCGGTACAGACGTCGGGTTTCTGTACGCATATACAACTAAGCCAATCACGGCTCCCAAGACAATCAGAACCCAAAATATGACAATCGCAATCACTGGGGCATTGCTTGAACCTGAAGCTAGAAATGTGATATGAATGAAAATCATATTACGTGAAAGAAATCGATATTTTTTCGATTTTCATTTATCCATGTATCCCAATTTCTTCCATTGATGACGCACTCGCACCATTCGGGAAACAGTTTTCTGTGTTCCCTTTAACTCGTTGTGCTTCGTTTCTTGGTATTAACATAGCGAACTACGGCGAAGATACGTAATTCGTGAAAATGAAAACATCTCGATCATTTCTTGGGAAACATCTTTACTTTTTCTTCGCTGTTATGTCACGAGTAATACACATATAATTTATGTCGATATTTGGCTCAGTTTGTTTAAAATGTAATTGTTACTAGGAGATAAAAAGAAATCCTTTCCGTTTAATGCAAAGGCACATAATGCTGCCTCATGTACATGAAAATATAAACTAGTACCGGTAGATTTCTTTTAAAAAGTACACATGCTCTTATTTTCATGATCGACCTAGGAAAAAAGGACAGCAATGAACATTTGATCTGATTACTATTTCAAAAGATGTTTATGAAAACCAACGTTTGTATAACGAAGTCTTTTTCTCAGACTTAAATGAAAAATAAATTAAAAAAATAAAAATACCTTGTGAGCTTTGTTTTTGAGCATTTGGTTGTGATCCTTGACCACAGGTTCCGTCCTTAGTCTGAAATGAAGAAATTATATATCGGCCTAAGAAGTATTTGGGCACGAGTTAAACAATATCAAAGAGATCAGCACGAGTTAAACAAGATCAAAGAGATCAGCACAACATTATGTGCTGAATTTTGTTTCACAAATATATTGGATGATTTTTTAAAATATAATTTAAACATAATTTTCTCTCTTTTTATTCTTTTAAAAAATCTATCCGACTGTATTAAATTTTGCGTTTGTCATTTTTCAAATAGGTAATTGGGTCTTGTACGCCACAAATTTCTCGCGCTTTCTCTTTTTTCCAGATTTTGTAAGGAATAAAGATCATTGTTTCTTGCTTTATTTTACTTTACAGTGGACAATAAGGACGAAGTAAATCTCAATAAATGTACTTTTTATTGCTAGGAATTATTGTGATTGGCATCTGGAAAGAAAATGTGCATCTACTCATAAATTTACGAGTCGATGGGGCAGCTAGTGCTATTTATACGAATGCTTACTTTGTTTCTAAAACTTAATATTGCGCCTAGACATGTTTTCTTTGTACTTTTTCCTCGTGCAATAATTTTAGCCAGATGGTACGAAATTGATCTGATTTTGTATCACTCCAATTTATTTATTTCGTGTTTGTACTGGTTTGAGTATACATTTTTACTGCAATTCAGTTTTTTTTTCTTCTCCATATCTTTCCATTTCGACAAACACACAGCACGCGAACATTTCAAAAAGATTTCACTGACGGGTAATTTTTCTTTTTCAGCTGGATGTTCGATGAGTGCAAAACATATTTCAACTTTATCACATGACAACTGTGTTATTTACGTTAATATACCCATAACATAATTTTTATATATGCAACACATGTAATAACACCGCAAGACGCCACAAAAGAATTCATAACGTCATGCAAAGGAAAGGCGTAACGACCGAGGCATCCGCATGTATTTCAAAGTCATTTCATTACACTATTCTGCTGTTTGATAAAATAAAATCCATATTTTTCGTCATGCGATAAATATAATATTACTTTCATGCCCACTTCCAATGAAACTTATGAAACTCGTCTAATAACTGCAATATGTTTGCTCGCGGCTTGCAAAGATTAAAATTATTCGACAAGTTTCATAAATTTCATATGAAATGAGCACAAACGTAAGATTTTCTATTTCTCGATGATGAGACACTGCTAAAGATTGTTACATACGTATCAAGACAGTGATACTTTCGTACGAGATTGAAGATACTATTTTTTAATTGCTCAATGCCTAAATATTTGTACATATTTTACGTGATGTAGGTCATGTAATCCAGTGTTGAATACAAATATTATAAATGTGACCACAATCAATATATGCTCCGTAATAATATTCGCCTGGAGGAATTACGTTACCTTATTGCAAGGTGCCACAGTTGAGTTGCTTTGTTTTGTTACTGTTGCAGCAGTAGATGATTTTGTTGTCCTTAGGGTTGTTGTAGTTGTCACAGTTGTTTTTTTTTGAAGGCTTTATTGTTGTGTTGGGTTTTACTGTTATTGTCATTGTTGTTGTGTTCGTTGTTAGTATCTGAGATGTTTCTATCCTCAAAGTAGTTGTTTTGGGAGTGGTTATATTAGTTGTTAATTTCCTTAATGTAGTTGTTTGGGGAGTGGCTGTGGTAGTAGTTAATTTCCGTGATATTGCACTTGGCGACGTTGTTTTAGTCGTTTGATTTGTTGTTGTCGTATTGGGTTTTTGTGTCGTTGTCATTGTTGTTGAGTTTGTTTTTGACATTTGAGATGTTTCTTTTTTCAAAGTAGTTATTTTGGGAGTGGTTATAGTAGTGGGTAATTTCTTCAATGTAGTTGTTTGGGAAGTAGTTTTAGTAGTAGTTAATTCTCGTGATGTTGGACTTGGCGACGTTGTTTTAGTGGTTTGGTTTGTGTTTAAACCAGTGGTTGAACTTTTTGGTACAGGTATTATCGTTTGGAATGGTGCGGATGTCAACAGTGTGTTTGTGTTCAATGTTTTGCTAGTAGGCACTGGTGTTCCCGTTGTGCTCGGCCTAGTAGTAGTTGTCGCTTTAGGCGTTGGTTTAGATGTTGTGCCATTGCAGAGGTCCGTTGAATTGTGCCCCTGCGAGAGAGAACACATATATAACTAATTAATGATACGTAACTAAGTAATGCACATAAAGGTGAATAAGACATGTATACTTATATCAAAGATGCCTTAAAAATGTTAAAAACACTGTTTCTTCTGCCTGATGTGAAATAATAGATTCCACTATTATATCCATAATTATACCCAAACTGTTTTTAATAAAGCTTGGGTATATTGTGATACCATACGTCAATCTGTCTGTTTCCATATCTCCTCTTTAAGCCGCTGGGCGGGATTGACAAAACTTTATAGTTATGTTGCCCCTGCGGTAAACATCTGCGAGGTTGGATGTCATAATTGGCTCCCACCACTGAAGTCCATGGGAGGGGGTAAAAATCAAATGTGTAAAAGTCTCATTTACATTGACATGTTCAAATATTTGTATGACCAAACTTCATAATACAGTCATAGCAGGAAACACTGTCGTATATGTGACCTAATTTTGCATTAGGATCCGAAAGTCACTGTTTAGGGATGGGGGTGAATACATGGAAGGTAAGGGGTTTGGACTATGCAGTAAAAGCATGTGAATTTCAGATACCGAGTCGTTGCAGTTGCTGTAATTATCAATTGTAAAAACATGGATATTAAAATATTGCATTTTTTGTCCACATGATCACTTCTTTTTTTTGTGGGCCTCATTTGATATATTTTCTCTTATTTTGCAGTGTTTTCTACTTTACGGACATGCTCTTTATTCCATGATGACGATAGGAAAATATCAGTACTGACATCGGAAGAGACAGATCGTTTGCTGTTACTGTTTTCGTTTCTAAATTATAGGCAGAAAAAATATCGATAAAAGCATGAAATAGAAATAGCAAACTGGGTAAATAAAAAGGATACGGAAAAGTAAAGCAGGCTATAAAGCTACATGCAAATGTATATGCTTTTACGAAAGTTTGCAATTAGCACACGGGCACCATACCTCCACGGGGCAACCATTTTCAACCCAGTCCTGTCTATGCCAATCCAATGAATCGGAACACCTCTGCACTTTAGCACACCATAGGCACTTGAATGGAATTTTCTGTGTGACACACGTATTACAATCTTTTGCCAAGTTACACGCTGCAACATACGAATTTCATTATTTATGAAATAAGAAATTAATTATTTATGAAATAAGAAATTAATTATTTGTGAAATAAGTCTACTAAAATCGAAAAGACTTGCAATAAAAGGGGACTACCATGAAATCAGCTTTGGCTCTGATTGAACTTTGCATGCTTTGAACTTTTTAAATTTATGAAAATTTTCCACCTACAATATTCAATTTTCATATATATTCATTCATATATTTACGTCGTTGGCTCAGTAAACTTGTACAGGTTCTACAAATGCTATCTCGACCGCTCATATGCTGGAATGATGTGGTCTTTCGTTATGAAAGAAACCCGAAAGCTTAAGGAAACCACAAACGCTGCTTAGCCGACCAACTACACTTGCAACTACACCATCGAACCAAGGATCACAGGGGTGCAAAGTGAGTGCGTTACCACTGAACTATTTAGGTCACAGATCAATATGTCCATAAGTTCAAGCATGTCATTAATCTGTTGGTTTCGACAAACGAAATTAGGAGTTACTGTGTACAATACTGCATATTTTTGTACCACCTACTATGCATTTGAAAGACTGCTCAGGTGACCGCGTTACTCTCTTAGTCCTAAAGTTGTAACCTGGGCTGAGCTCTATTAAACTCAAGTGGGTCTGATATCGCTCAGCTGGCTTACATAAGTTGACAGTTGACGATTTCTTAATATTCTAACTTCTGTATTATTACAAGAACCATATAGAACTATGTAAATTTTCACCTATTTTACAATCGGAATTTTTTTCCAAAGGTAATGACATAATTAATATACCTAGCTCTAGGTCACATTCGAACTCATCCAAGATTTTGATGATATAAATCTATGTACCAAGTTTTATCGCAATCGAAGGAGAAATATAGTCTCTAGAGAAGTAACAAGCTCAGCCAAATAGATGCACGATTACTTCCATAATATGGGCAGTTCTCACTTATTACAGAACCAATCTAAATTCATTCTCCAGAGGTATAACGATCTCAGCCAATCAGATACAAGATTACCTCATAAATATGTGTAGATCGTGCTCATAATCAGCTCATCCAACGACTTGCTAATATAAGAATACTGAGCAACGATGATAAATATCTGACCATAAACAAAGTTGCGAGAGTGTTGACAAGCTCAGCGAGTCAAATGCAGGATTACCTAATAAATATGCGTTGATCTCATGATCAAGTTTATCTGAGATCATGATGATATAAGCCCATATGACAACTTTCATCAAAATCAGATCAGAAATATAGCCTTCAGATTGGTAACCAGCTCAGCCAATAAGATGGAAGATCACCTTACTAATATGTATGGATTTTGCTCATTATCGAGCTCGTCCAAGAGCTTGATAAAATAAGCCCATATTCCAACTTCGATCAAAATAGGACCAACTATATGGCCTCCAGAGTCTAACAAGCCTAGCTACGATGTCGTAGCCTCGACCATGTCGAGGCCACGAAGTGATCCTATACCTTGCAATGGAGAAAATAAAACTATTGTCAAAGACAAAAAGAGGACTTGAATAAAGATCTACCACCTAAGTAGAGTTATGTTTTTCAGAAAGTTTGGCTTATGATAAAGTTATTACGCCTATATAAGGTAAAATATATTGGTATGTTTACACTAACCGTACTTTGACTAACATGACAAATAACACGAGATTCTCGCGGTAATTCGTTTTCCAAATAAGGCTTGCAATATCATATTTGGATATTCTACGATACGTTATTCAATGCACGCCATATTTATTACAATCTGTTTACATTTTCAAATAAGCATGCAATGTCCTTATATGGCACACCGAAAAACGAGGCAGTAAACGGAAGTAGTTATCAGAAAATTTCTTACGAAGAAGGTAAACGCTATTATACACGTATTTATACGATGAAATTAAGCAATCCTGGCAATAAATAACAGGACTATTTAGTTTGTTTAAGTATATGTATGCCACATCTTCAAATATTTTGACATTATGCTGAAAAGGCACCGGTTGTGAATCCATTGATACATATAGCTTCATTTAGTGTGAAGGATCTTTTCTCAAATGGTGTATTTCAGGACAAAAATGAGACTCTACGATGACTTAAGAACATTCTAAATTGAATGCAAGAGTTCTACATTGTAAAATGTTGAGTTTAATCCTTTTATAAAGAGTGTAATTCTGGGTCACTTGTCTATTTAGAGTATTAACGTTGGAAGAAGAAATACCTGTATATTTTATAATGCTAAAGCTATCACTATTTCAGGAAAGTAGCTTAAATTTGTTTACAGTATACTTCTGTGTAAGAAAAAAGATCAAAATTATATCCAAAACAATAATGAATTTAACAACGAAAAAAGAAAAATGAGTGGTCGATAATTTATATTTAAAAGATAATACTGATGAAAGACCAAACAATTGCGGAAATTAACTTTAAGTTGTTATACAGTATTCTTCCATGTATATATAAGTTTATTGAAATGGAAACTGAATGATACAAAACTGTGTGATACAATGGAAACTGAATGATAAAAAAACTGTGTGATGCAATGGAAACTGAATGATACAAAACTGTGTGATGCAATGGAAACTGAATGATACAAAACTGTGTGATGCAATGCCAAAATATAGAAGATAGTCACCATTTGCTCATTCATGTAGCATGATGCAGAGAATTTGGCTAGATGTTAGTAATATACTTGGCCTACGCATTCTACGGAAACTTTTAGTAACTGGTTTCAAGTTTTAAAACGATTTTACAAAATATTTAAATTGTGCTCAACTGTGTTTGTTTTGCAAGTTTGATCGATTGGGTGATTAGCATGAAAGAGAAGAGAAATTTGAATTATATATCTTTAAGATATATAGTGCTCGACGAATTAAATGTTCATAGAGAAATATATAAATTGAAATTTGTAAGAAAAAAATTGAATGTAGTTGATAGAATATGTGAAAAGCTATAACAAGTAATAGAGTTATTAAAGTACTGTTTTGAGGAAAATAATACATGTATGGATATAAATTTATGAAATTATATATTAGGTATGCTATACATAATATTTGAGTAGCACATGCGTTCACCGTGGCCTTGCGTTTGATTTTAGTGCAGATAAGCCTAATGATAGAAGTTGCTTGTTGTGTCCGGTGTTTTTAATAGGATTTAGGTTATCCCCCTTTTTTCGCGATAAACGGACGGGTTTAGTTAGTTTTTGTGGGTTTAACGCCATTTTTCAGCACATGATATATATATATATATATATATATATATATATATATATATATATATATATATATATATATATATATATATATATATACAGTATATTTGGTGGAGGAAGAACCTGGGAAAGCTCAGGGAAGAACCACCGACCCACGGGTAGCTCCTGGCAAGCGTTCTCACATACCCACGTTGGCCGAGCAGAGACTTGATCCCACGCGGACAGAGGTGAGATGTCAGTGATCTGTAAAGGCGAGCGCCTTAGACCACTCGGCCATTTGGGCCCCTGATGAAAGGACTGGTTTGTGTCCATGAATTCAAAAGAAAAAAAGTATAACAATAAACCTATATATAAGCACTATAAGTTCTCTGTTATATATATATAAGGTGTTCAAGGGAGGTCCTAGACCCTTGATCAATCCATGATAGGGAATTTTTTTTTTTTTTTAAATAATCGTGTGGGCTGACTATGGTATCCAAAACGTAAAATCTAGTCCGTCAGCTATCAATCCATTGAATCACCTTATTTAGAATTATCCCGGTTAAGTTGTAATCCTTCTTAAAATCGACCAGCTATCAGTGAGCGGCCTATTAGTCTAAAGATCAAAACTCAAAACCAATCTTGCAGCCGTACGATTGTTCTCTGCCAAAGGTCAGTTATATCAATAACAACAAAAATGTTGCATGTGCGATTGCGAATGATAGATGAAGCTTCTGATTACATGTGACCGAATTAAACAAGAACTCTATCAAGAGTCTCTAAAAATGTCGGAGCTGCGGTTTTTTTTTTTTTTTTTTTTTTTTTTTAATAATTCCTGCCAAAATCTTATATTATCCGTCTGAGACCGTGTTTAGCCAGCTTGTTTTAGGATATTGGCCGAAACACCAAGTACGTGTTCTCAGATATTCATGGATATGCGCGTTCGAAAACGACCAAACAACTCGAGTTAATCTCATAACAATAAACTCTCAGTTTGTTCCGCTATCTTTCTTCTAGTGACTCCCACTTCATCGGTGGTGTGAATTCTCAGCCCGAGAACGACGTTTGTGAACAATGTTCTTTTCGTTAGGGCGGGAAGAACCTCGAGAACATTTTTCGATAAGTAGAATATTTATCTTCTTAGACATAACCATTTGAACATAATTTGCAGCATTACTAAGCCAATATTCGAACCAAGTATCCAGTATTGAACAGATTCTACAATGCGATGCAGCATTTCATTGTCACATAAATCTCCCGGCATACTTATTCGAAAGCAATCGAATTATCATCGGTTTTTTCCCATTATAGATTGCTTATATCACGTGATTGCTTGATCTCTGACGTCAAGGAAAATGTATGCTGTGGGATTTTGGATCATGTGAACAATATGAGAAATGTATTTCCGGCTAAGGAGCAGCTTACTAAAGAGACAAAATATGTTTTAATTCATATGGTTGAGAACATAAATCCTTCTCCTATCAATTTCATGTCGGCCGGGTTCGATGTAAGGTCGCCTAACTTTGCTAGACCTGGTAGCAAACGACCACCCTATGCCGCTATTGCGCGGTTTCGGCGAATTACAACTTTTCAACAAGGAATAGGCTATGACCTCCCACCCCAACATGACTGTCCTCAATCTAATACAGGGTGGGAAAGGTCAGAGAAAACTCGGAATAGAATGTATCTTGTCCACATTGAGTCTATCTAATCCTGCCACCCAGGATCGGATCCAAATGAAGAGTCATGTGACCATGTTACGTAGTGTAGGGCTCATTCCAAGTTTGATCAAAATTGGATCAGGAATATGACCTCCAGAGTGGCAACAATTTCAGCTAATCACATTCAAGATCACCTCATTGATATGCGTGGATCTCGCTCATTATGGAACTTTTCTGAGATCTTGATGATATATGCCCATATTTTAAGTTTGATCAAAATCAGATTAGAAACATGGCCTCCAGAGTGGTAACAGGCTCAGCTAATCAGATACAAGATCACCTCATTAGTATACGTGGGACTCACTCATTATCAAACTCTTCCGAGAGCTTGATGATATAAGCTTACATTCCAAGTTCGCTCAAAACAGGAAGTAGATGTAAAATAAAACTGTTGGCACATGTGCCATACGTGCCATAGGTGCCCACCGCCCCCACTTCTAAGGGGGCTGGGACCGACAAACTATTATGGAACCTTTAAAGTGCTGCCTTGCTACAAGAATGTAGGCAACTAATTATTTTTGTATTAATTAAAGAAAAAGTATACTTAACTATATAAACATGGGGCGAGGGGGTAATAAATGCTCATGGATATTGATTGGGAAGATGGATCAGCGCGACAGAAGCTGCATGTGAAGTTTTGTAAAATTCACATGCAAAGGTTACGCATGGGCGGAGCGACATAAGCCTGCACTCAGTCTGAGTTAGGAACAAAAGCAAAATTTGCTCGTTGTTACTAGTGAGGTGCTCTGGTGGTAAACACACGGCGAAAGAGAGAGGCCACATTTGAGAATGAGTGTAAGAGTCTTGCAAAGATAAAATATTTTAATTCGATGAACATGTGCAGGACCATTTAGGTCGTTATACACATATTTTTTAATTATAGATACTTACATATACCTATAACGATTGACATACATAAATGAAATAATTTTTATTTGGAGAAAAGTTGTGTGGTTAAATATAATGCAGATGGATAGTGCAGTACGGGAGCTTACCAGTTTATCAAAGAGAGGGGAGATTAGACCCGAGACTTATTCCGATGGGCTTGCGGCTCTTCGTGTGCCGGCACCAGCAGCGCGGCCAGTTCCGGCACCACGCCAAGAGTGAAAGTGGCCAGTTCCAGCAATATGTGGCAAACGCGTCTTGAAGACGGTGCCTGCGAGGATGTTCTGCCACACGCTATTGATCTAATGCTGATTTTAAGCGGTTCCCGAAGGTGAAGCTGGGACCACAAGAAAGAGCCACTACGTCTGGATAAAAGACCTAAGCCGTATGCCATACAAAAAAAAAAACAACAAAAAAACAAATGCGAAAATAAGAAGCACGTCTGCCGCCGCTGCATCCACGTCTTTAGCCGGGCAGACCTATTGGAATGCCACACTAAAGACTGCCACGGTATAAGCGAAAGGCCAAAGCAAGTGTCCTTACTGAAGGAAGGCAGCGTCATCCTAGCCTTCCAGAACCACCATCGCCAGATGCGTGTTCCATACATCATCCATGCGGACTTTGAAGCACTCAACGTTCCGATGGAAGGCCCTGACAGCAATCCAGCGAAAGCAACACCAAAAATTGCTGACAAGTTCCCGCTGCGACGGAGTATTCAAGGAGACAGTCTTATACAGAGGAAGCAAGCTGTTGCCACGTTCACCCAGAGCCTAGAGCGTGAGCTAGTTGAGATCAGACAGCTACTCCGAAATCCCGTGGAGATGGTGTAGAGTGAAGACGACAAAGAGGATTTTAAAAACTCAAATGACTACCACGTCTGTGGTAAGAAACTTGACCACGACCGCATGCGAGACCACTGTCATATTACAGGAAAATACCGAGGAGCCGCCCATCAAGCATGAAATCTCAAGCTGCGGAAATACCCAGAAAAAATAAAGGTGCCTGTTGTAATTCATAATCTATGTGGCTATGATGGCCACCTGATTATGGAGACCACTGGAACAGCATCGGCGATAAAGATAAGCGCCATTTCAAACAACATGGAGAAGCACATAACGTTCTCACTAGGACAACTGCAGTTTGTTAAAAGCCTCCAGTTTATGAACAGCAGCCTCAAAAAACTGGCTAACAACAAGCCTAAGAATGCGTTTCGCGCCACAACGAAGCATGCACGCGGAACGCCGGACGCCGACATTAACCTTTTGTTTGGCAAGGGCGTCTACCCATACAAATATATGAGCAGCTGGGAGCGATTCGCAGAAACACAGCTTCCACTGATAGATGCCTTCTATAGTCAACTCACTATAACCGAAAAAGACAATGAGCATGCCCAGAGAGTGTGGAAGGCTTTTGTCTGTAAAACCCTGAGCGACTATTACGACCTTGGCCTCAAGACCGATGTGCTTCTACTAGTGGACGTGTTTGAAGTGTTCCGCTATACCTCGCTACAACATTATGGCCTTGTCCCAACTCACTATTGCAGTTCGCTGGGTATGAGGTGGGACACCCTTCTAAAGAAGACTGGTGTTAAGCTTGAGCTGCTGACAGACATCGACATGTACCTATTTATTGAGAAGGGATCCATGCCGCCTTCATGAGAAAGCGAACAATCCAATGTGTGCATCCTATGGATACGACTATGACAGCGGAAAGCCTATTAGCTGAATAACCTACCTTGTCTCTAACAAACTCTATAGGTTGCCATGATGCAGAGTCTACCAACTGGTATCTTTAAATGGGTTGATTTGCCAGATCCAGCTAACTCTGTTAGAGAGACTACGCCGTTTCGACTGATTCACCAAAAGGCTACATTCTTGAAGTAGACCTAGAGTATCATAAGGAGCTTCATGGCGCGCACAGCGACTATCCGCTGGCTCCTGGTCGTTCAAGAAGACTGGCTGACCGAGTACCAGCGCAATTTAGTGAGCGAACTGGGGGGTAAGTTCACTGAAAGCGGCAAGTTCGCTCCAAGCCTGCGAAAAAGGAGCGATATGTTGTTCACTACTGAAACCTCCAGTTGTACACAAAGTTCGGGAAGCCAGACACGGTAGTTCACCGGGCATTGGAGTTCGACCGGAGCGCGTAGATGGCGCTGTACATCCAGCTCAACACCGGTTTAAGGACTCGGGTTTAAAATGAGTTTGAAAAAGACTTTTTCAAGCTCATAAACAAATCGGTCTATGGCAAGACCATGAAAAACCTGAAAAAGCGGATCCGGGTAGACCTGGTTAGGCCAGAAAGCGATGAAGACAAGCTGCGCCGCCTGGTTGCTGTCCACCCGACGTTTCAGACGCGGAAAATATTCGCAGGCTAACATTGAGCTGAAGCGGCCAATATACACAGGTATGTCAATCTTAGACCTTAGCAAGGTGTTGATGTACGACTTTTCAACAGCATCATTAAGGTCAGGTATGGAGAGAAGGCGGCCCTGCTATACACAGACACCGACAGCCTACTGCTGCAGATTGAGACTGTCGATGGCTATCACGACATGACTTAATATGCCAGCCTCTACGACAGGAGTGAATACCCACGTGAGCACCCGCTCTACGGCACATCAAACAAGGTCGTAAGCAAGTTTAAAGATGAGTGCGTCGACCAGGAAATTACCGAGTTCGTCGGCCTCCGTTCCAAGATGTACATTTTGCTTGGGAAGCGAACAGAGATCCGCTAGGCCAAATGCATTACGCGGAAGGTACTAAAAGCCGACCTCCGGCACCGCCTCTACCTAGAATGACTCCAGGATAAAACAGATTTTCGCAACCCTATGATCGGCACCCGCAGCGACCACCACAAAATGAGGATCTTTCGAATAAAGAGTACGAGCCTGTGCCGACTGGACATAAAAAGACATTGATAGCTCCGGACGGCATCACAAATTGGGCATATGGGCACCACCCCAATGTGTTCGCCAAGCGATGCGATGGGTAAGAACACCGGATGGTGGTAGCTGAGTACCACCAGTGTCAAGCGTGGAAAAATGGTATATAGGTGGCTGGCCAGGGATGTCAAACCTATCAGCCTGGGTGAACACCTTGAGCGATCACACAGGGTCAGTAACACGGCGCTGGCCGCCTTCCAGCTCTGCCGGCGCATATAGGTACTGCACCATGGTATTTGTGGCCAGACGCGGCTTAGTCGGCACTCTCGCAAGCGCTTGCGCAGCGGTTGCAGGCGTAGCCCGCACATATGTAGCACAAATGGCATCAGCAGGTCTCTTTCCTGTGAGCCATGTTATCTTGCCGTTTGGAACCGCCACAACGTCACGCAGACGCTACAGACACTCAGTGCTACGCTTTGCAGACACACTCTCGGCTGCAAACAACATCTCCTGGGCGTACTGATGTCCAAACAGCTGCTCAACCAGAATATGATTAAACCTCTCTTCCATGCCCTGCGCACGATAGACGCCGGCCTTGCTCCGCCTCACTTACACGCCGTGCTTGGCCAGGAGATGCAACACTGGAACCATAAACTTTCGACCGGGGTCAATTTGCTTGTAGATACTTGCCAAAGGCGTCTGCGACCTTAGAAGCTACCTTTGATATCAAGGGCTCAGCCCACTTGTAACGGCTTGCAACATCAACCGCGATCATCCTGTACGTGTACGGCGCTTGTCGTGGCCCACGCAGAAACAAGATCTTAAAGAACACATCTGAACTTTAATAACAATTGGCATCATTCATTTTCCCGCCACAAAAAAACACAAAAAAAACCCATAAAAAAGTCACAGCACCACTGGATCCTGCTTTTGGCCCCTCTGGCTGTGGAAATACGCAGCTGCTGTTAAACCTACTGGCGTGCTGGATGAAATGGGAGAAGTTCTACATCATAGGGCAGAGCGGATACGCCCAGAGATGCTATTACGTCCTGCGGCAAATAAACAACACAGTCGTTATTGAAAAGATTAAACTCGGTTAGATGCAGTTGAACCGCCAAACACTTGCCGCCATCGAGAATCCTGTGACGTTTAACTCTAACGTCGAAGAGGCCCCAGGCCCAGATGATCAAAGACAACGTGACAAAGACAACGTCATCGTTTATGACGACTTAATGCTCGAAGGGCAAAAGAATCCTACACGTTTCTTTAGCCGCGGGCGGAACAAGAACGCCAGTGTGTTGTACTTGACTCCGCGCTACACTCATATCAGCAAAGGTGATCCGCGACAACGCCAACATGGTCGGCCTATTTCGCGGGACCAACGTTCATGGTCTACAAAACGTGCACTCCACATGGCGTGCCGCTGACATCGACTGGCACGAGTTTCGCCGTTTCTTCAACGAGGCAACATCCATACTCTACAGCTTCGCCATCATAAACCTTACCAGCAAAGACCCAGTTAAATTCGCGCTGGTCTTGATACGGTTTGGGGTAATTGAAGTCTTGAAATTGCCGAAGACTCGCAAAGACTTTTAAAACAATTTTTGAAGACTAGCAAAGACTTTCGAATGCAATTGTCGAAGACTTATGAAAACAATTGCCGAAGACTTTTGAAAACAATGCCCTTTCCAAAAATGACAAGCGCGAAAGACAAGATGCGCATAAGGAGGACTACATAGTCCACCGCAACAATCTACGCAACTTGCCAAATACCCGTTAGCTCGCACAGGAGGATATCACCTACGATTTGATAAGGGCTTCGCGCCACTCAGAAAGCCAACTGAGGTCACCGCCGAAGACATTGCCCGCGCTGCAAAGACCGCAGAGGAGACTCGTGAGGAGGTCAAAGGCGTAA
Source organism: Margaritifera margaritifera (assembly GCA_029931535.1). Lineage (NCBI taxonomy): Eukaryota > Metazoa > Mollusca > Bivalvia > Unionida > Margaritiferidae > Margaritifera > Margaritifera margaritifera. The sequence continues at coordinate 23,914 of JAQPZY010000441.1, forward strand.
AGCAGATCGTCGAAGAAAAAGAAAAAGGGGAGGAAACCGAAGAGGCGCCTGACCAAGCGCTGGAAATGCTGCCGTACCTCACAATCGACCTACCCAAGCCTGAGCCAAAATCCAGGTGGTTTGCTAAGGAAGGATTCCAGTATACAAATAGTAAGGGTCCCGTAGCGGTTGCGACCGAGATGCCAAAAATAAAATTTGAAAAATATTATTGAAAAAAAGTTCTCCAGGTAACAGATAAACAATGCATAAAAAAGTACAAAAGTGGGAGTAGCGTCAGACGCATGGGGAGAAGCAGGCAAGGGGCTCGCAAAATTTGCCCAGGCTGATATGCACAGGAAATACAAACTCCTGATGGAATAGTAATTGGGCCAACATAGGGTTGACATGCCCCGAGTCACGTTAAGATGGAATGAGGATGAAAAGCAGACAGACATTGAGCACTGGGGCCACTTACAAAATTTCACTGAGCCAACCCGCGGTCAGCTAGGGGAAATTAACCTTCTGGAACAAAATCCAAAAGCACTCAGCGCAAGTGCTGGGGAGGAGGGGGGGGAGGAAGAAAGGGTCTCAATTGCTACTTAAATGACAATGTAGTATTTGGCGGAGAGCCTTTGACAAAAACCTCATCAGTAATAACCTTTCCTTCGGGGTATGTAACGCTCTCTTTCACTAAGCTCACCAGACTAACAACCGTGTGATCTTCGAAGAATATGTTCTGTCGCATTACAGTGATAGGTCAAAAAAACATACAATCACAAATTATGCGAACAGAAGGCACACTGCTTGTGACTCTTGGTGAGCGTGTTGACTAGGTTATTGAAGACCGATTCATTGTCGGATCTAAAAGTATAAAGGAAGTCTTGCCAGTACACAAAATGACAGGCTAAAGGTGCGTGCCTGCGCGACAGCTACCCCTCCCCAAACCCCACCCCACCTCGGTTCAATTAAGCTTTAATATTACTCTTCTCATAGATGAATTATATTGTCGCTATACCCCAAAACTCCAAGATCCACAAGATTTTCGTTTACAAGAATCTGCGAGGCTGAAGCTTCTTTACGTGCTTAGGATGAACAGCGGCGCACTCTGTACACAAAGTACAGGTGTGCGGTAAACGCGTTTGATGGCGTTGACATCACACTTACGGCTGTGTCTGTGGGCACAGGTGTGGCGGGGATTGGCCTATTGTCAGCAATTATTCTTGCCCGCATCGCAGTATCCCTTGACATCATAGCTTTGGGGCTGCGGGCTGCTTTCCATGGCCGGAAATTTTATTAGCTATCGGTTCTCCCCGAAGGCTAAAAAGCACGATGAAATCCACATCCTCGCGAACACAAAGTTCAACACAATATCCGACCACATATCTAAGCTCATCCTCAATGAAGATGACAAATATATGGCCATGAAAAGCCAAATACGGCTGCATTACACAAGGCATTCGGTTCGGTTGTCATCGATGAGGTGGCCCAAAACGAACCGATACCCACAAAAAAGCAGAAGTTTGTGAAGAGATCATGAAAGGTCTCGCTGAAAAATCCGTATAGATGTGCGGTTGCTCTGTGTTTGGTCTGCAGAAACCGTCGGAACGACAGGTACAGCAGAAACGACTGGAACAATAGGACCGCCGAAACAGCTGCGACGATAACTTTCTTCCTCTCATACTCCGCTCTTTGTTCAACAGCGCATGAGGTCTATTCTCAGCACACCAACACCATATGATGTATTGTGTCCACCTTAACGTGCTGCTTCCTGGCGCAAAGAAAATGTATTTTGCCCGCTTGTGTGATATGCTTGGTAAACAAATATGGGTATCAGCTAACAATTGTATAAATTTCTAGAGTACATTATCGCTCTGGGGTAAATCCGCAACGCTCTCTACATGTTTTTTCATCGCCTCAAAAAGAACAACGGCAGCCTCAAGTGCTAACGCCATTCTTGGGTATGGTTTTATCAGCACAGCATGTCGTGCACTATACGTGTTAATGTTAGTAACTTCTTTATTTATCACTGCAAAATACCAAGTCCCACAATAATTACCATTGTAATTGTAAATACCGTTAAAGGCAAAAATGCATCAATAATAAAACATCCCCTACACATTTTGCTTTGCTGATGTTAAATATGGTACGCCTTTAACATTTTATCTATAGTTGAGGCAAACAGCTGCTAAAGGTGCTACAAATGCCCCACATATTACTTAGTTTCATGAAGACAGGGATTTCAAGACATGTATAAATTGGTACATCTGTTTTTATACGGAAGAACAGTCGCCACGCGTTAGTACTTGTCAAATACGTGTAAATATATGGCGATGTATTAAACTGCACAGATGTGTTTCAGTTACAAAACTCGCTTATCCAGCTTAAAATGCCGCAGGTTATCAGTTTCCAAATACATGTAAACATGTGGTGCTGCATTAAACTGCGCAGATGTGTTTCAGTCACAAAACTCGTGAGGGGATTATATAGGTAAAAATTGCGGCCGATTTATCACATATATGACGAGAGCGTCCCCGTGTGATACCTATGTCCGACACATGAAGGGAATTCATTACTGTAAGGTAAGACCCTTTATTCTTTACCTCATCAACCAACATAACCTTTTTGCAAAAAATATTGTTATCTCTACTCTCATAGTAAAAATATAAGCACTTTACCTTGTTACCGATAACTCCTCGCTATTTGTCATGGAATAGTGACAATTCGTGGGATGACCTGGTTTTCTCCATCAATCAATAGTGGTGGCTTAATCATATCACGCGGTAAAATACATGACTTACCTCACGTAATGCCCCAGCAACTTCAACTGGTAATACTACTGACTAACAGCCACGTAAAACCATCGTTAGAAGTATTATTTCACCTCAGTTTCACCTATGCTGAAATTTCGCGCGGGTTAACTTGGTTTTATCCATCGATCAATAGTGAAAGGTAGTAAAACAAATGTTACTGACTTTAATTAAATGCGACTGAATAATGTACATGTTTGTTGATATAAGGCATTTAATGGTGAAGTTTCGGCCTGCCCACCCTTGTGATTCGCCAGTTATTATTATCATTATTATTATTTATATATATATATTAGGTTCCCTAGTAGTCTAACGGGTCCAGCCCCCTGAGGTCGGGGGGTTAGCCTTTATTAGAGGGGTGGGGAAATAGGGCATACGAATTTCACCTGGGCCAACATTCTTAATATACATCTACTCCGGATCAGAAATATGACCTCCAAAGTTGTAAGATGGAATTGTTGACGGACGGACGGACAACAGACGATATACACAGGGCCATACCATAAGCTAACTTGGCCATACGGTCATGTGAGCTAAACTGAGCATGAATACTTTAATTATGTAAAACTTGACCACAGTCACTTGGGGTGGGACACTAATGTTATGAGTTGTTTCCACTGTTCGTCCCGTATACCGATTGGCGTTCCATATGGAGATTTTTCAACTGACATTTTGAGACGTTTAGATTTACTTTAACCGAGTGCTTGTACAAATACCGGAGAAGGGAGGCAACTCATTAAGACCATCCCGTCCCAATGTGCCAGTGGACTTTATATCAGATTTCAACATCCATATAACTTATTTTACTCACAACGATTTTTAACAAAATACATGTGAATACAACTAAATATTTCCAGCAAAGTACAGATCTCTCTTAACTGACTTTCTATGTATAACTCAATGTGAATATGTCTAGTTGAGTCATCATTGCAAGGATCAGCCGTTTCTTGTTTCTTGGTGTAAACAAACTCTTGACAGATCTTGTTATTACTGCGACGCTCAAACTAACTTCGGAACACTGGAACACTCAAACTAATCGCAGATATTTTTCTCTTAACAAATCAGCTTGGACTAGATATACCTAACCGAAACTGACAGTTGAAAGTCACTGAATTTTCTTATTTTTTAGAATGCAAATATTTTTAATTTAGCTCCGAGTCAATTTATAATATTTTTAAAATTAAACTTATGAAATATATCTATCTGTATGTGTAGGTAGGTTTAATTTTGTTTTTGTTTTTGTTGCTTTTAACGAAACCTTTAACAAATTATTGACTATATTATGCCGAGGAAATGAAAACTAAGTGCTTTTTCACCACCGACAAGACAAAACGAGGCAGTAGGTGGTTATTAATATATATATATATGCACACACACAGAGTTACAAATATACACTATACAGAGTGGAAAGTGCTATCCCTGGATACTACAGGAGGATGCGTGATAATATGAAAAAAGGAGAATTCACTTCATATTATCACGTGTCCTCCTGTAGGATCCAGAGATAGCACTTTCCTCTCTATATGGTGTATATTTGTAACTCTCTATATTAACCTCCATATACCTTGATTTCTGTCGTAGGAATCCGGAATGACTGTGTACTTAGGTGAGAATTAATTACTGGGTCGATAAGCGGGTGTATATGCTATGCACGAATGACTATACCAGCGACTTGGTAACATCCTTTTTGGGTGATGTGTGCTTGGTTGAAGTGGTATGAGGTATGAGGGTTAGTGCCGGCAGGCAAGGCGATGGTTGCCGTAACCCACGGACCCGGATTCGAATCTCATATCTCATTAGGGTACGAATTAAAAATTCTCTAACCTGTATGATAATATTCTTTCTCAATATATATATTGTTACGGAATTATAAATATTTTTCCTTTTTAATAATGGTATAGTTTATTAGTTTATGATCTCTGTTCTTAGTCTAAACAGCTGTCGTCTTATGAGTATACATACGGTATCCTGGATCAATAACCTGTTTGCTTGTAGCTTTAGTCATGTGACGCATTTTCCGTGCGAAAGAGAGTAATGAACTTTCGACCTAGTTCTTGTACTTTTAGGAGTAAAAACATTATATTGACTAGGAATTATAGTTTAAGGTCACATTCGCAGAATGAATCAATACAGTGTTTACTGTTTAAAACATTGGTACTCAAGCACCTTAGCAGAATCACGCATAACCTAATTCCTGATTGGTTCCGAGAGGGTTGCATTATTTTGAAATACTCTGTTTATTGATTACGTAGTATGGGTTTTTATTTCGATTCTGCGCATTAATGATATATATATATATATATATATATAGATATATATATATATATATATATATATATATATATATATATATATATATATATATATATATATATGAAATAATCCTGTGTTTAAATATTCTTTACAGTTACGTTTAAAGAGAGAGGTCATTACGAAATTGGTTCAGTATGTGTGTGGGATATACTTATTTGGAGATTTATTTATTATTAATACAGTACATTTAGGATTCAGTACTGTCTTAATCTGAATTATTATACAGCTCCGTGGAATTATCGGAAACATTTCTAAGACTTGTGAGATTCCAGATTCACAAGGATTATTTGGATATATTTAAACTTATCATTATATTAGCACAGTGAAGGCTATTTCATTCGGAATACTACATTCGGAATATTTCGATTAACATCCGGAACAGTGAACTTTAAAACAAGTTATGACTTTTAAGGATATTCTATACTGTAAGTTATTTTTAATTCTTTCACTTTGATTGTTTGTTGAAATATTTTAATATTTTAGGAAATTAAAGATTTGTATTTTAAATCTTGAAAGCTTGTTTGAGTCTTTTCTTTTGTTACATAACCCCTAGTCGTAACAATATATATATATATATATATATATATATATATATATATATATATAGAGAGAGAGAGAGAGAGAGAGAGAGAGAGAGAGAGAGAGAGAGAGAGAGAGAGAGAATTACAAATATACACCAAACACAGCGGAAAGTGTTATCCCTGGATTCTGCAAGAGAATGCTTGATAACATTAACATAATTTTTAAATAAGAATAAATAATATTATCATTTTTTAAATACGAATAAATAATATTATCATACAGGTTAGAGAATTGTAATTCGTACTCTACGGGAATTCGAACCCGGATCCGCGGGTTACGGCACCAATCGCCTTGCCTGTAAGCACCATCCCCTATACTATCTCGACCATGCACACATCGCAAACAAATGATGCTACGAATTCGGTGGTATAGGCATTCGTGTGTGTGTGAGTGTGTGTGTGTGTGTGTGTGTGTGTGTGTGCGCGCGCAAGACTGATTATAATACTTACTTGGCAATGGATGGAAGATTATAACGGTCTTTGCTTTGACGTTTGTGAAGTTGACTTTGATAGTATGGTACTCGTAGATTAGCCTTCTAATCTGATCTGGAAAATATAAGGTTTGTACACTGGACCATTGGAAATAATTTTAAGATTCTAGACTGGACTACTGGAAATAATTTTAAGATTCTAGACTGGACTATTGGAAATAACTTTAAGATTCTAGACTGGACCATTGGAAATAATTTTAAGATTCTAGACTGGACCATTGGAAATAATTTTGAGATTCTAGACTGGACTATTGGAAATAATCTTAAGATTCTATAAAGGAACCCTATATAAAAGAACTAAACTCAAATATTACCTCTCTAGATGGCATTTGTGTACTACGACTCCGAAAAATATTCAATCTTTTACAAATTATTGGGATACAGAGCATTTCCATTTTGTTGTGTTCAGATTGAAAACGTAATAATCTTGTTGTGTCAAAATATTTTTACCTAAATTTTGGGGCACATATGTGTGTGTGTGTGTGTGAGCGTGTACGTGCGTGCGTGCATGCATGTATATACTTATGTATGTATTTATCTATTGTAAAACATTTACAAACTTCACCATACAAGTCAATCACATGACAACTTAAAACTTATTTCAGTTGATTCACAAAGGATTTTCATTGCCATTTGATGCCTTACTTTCATGAACATCATCTAGATTGTCCTGTCTATGGAAATTATTTAAAGCTTGAATTTATTTCCATTTTTCTCTGCAGAAATTCTGAATCCACTAATATCGTTCAAAAAGTAAACTGAAGAATACCCAGAGCAGAGATGAGCACGCCTGTACGTTGCATATCTTCTATTATGAAATCGTAGTTTCATGTTTGAAAATTTTATCACTTTATCTAAAAGTAATTTCTTGGTATATAGTGCACATTTTACGAAATCTCAATGAAATATAACACGGTTAGAATTTTCTTTACATGTTAAATTGTTTGTTGTATCTCGGATCTTGGTGTCTAACCATCCATGAGCGATGCTGCATCGGAGTTGGACAAGTTTGCATTCCAGATATGATTATGTAATGATTTACACGTGACCTGGGAAGTTTGAATAAAAAACAACTGACTGACAGCAAGTGGAAAGTAAATGGAGATTGGCAATTCATCACTCCCTTGAAGTAACACACACACACACAAACACACACACACACACACACACACACATATATATATATATATATATATATATATATATATATATATATATATATATATATATATATAATTTTCTTAAATCTACTTGTTAAAAAATTTCCCGTATATCCTTGAAATTTGCATTTATTCATATAGTTGTTATTGTTTTCTTTGCTTTTCTGCATAAAATCCCTCCAAACTTCAATTATTCTGATTTTTAGGCGTGGTTATCTCGGCTTTGATGATTCTTCATTTGTGGTAAGAACCATACTAACGCCCAAATTTTAAGTCTTTGTAATATGCATCAGACAATCCGATCTTCACTGGGTGACTTGAAGTCGATATTTCTGAAATCGCGACTGGTACCTACAAAAAATTTAAAAAAGAGGACAGCTCAGAATTTAAACTTTTCCTACACGATACTTTTCTCTGAAATAGATTTGAAATAACGAAATTCATTAATAAAAATATTGTATTAGAAAGAAATTTTTTAAATGATTGAAAGATCAGATCATTTAAAAGAATCTTTTTTCTACCAATTATTGTATTTTTGTGATATCTATCGAGTATCCCGTGAAAAGCTGAGGTAAGGTTTAATTTTCTGCAACGCTTTTTGGTAACTGTTATTATTAGTAGTAGTATTTAGGCTGTGTGAAATTAAATAAAAAATTATTTCATAATAATTTAATAGCATTTCTCGATCATATATATATATATATATATATATCCAAAATTCGAAAATGTACGTATTCTTTTTACATACCTTTAGATAAATGAATTAACAAGATGCAAACCTAATTTGATATTAAAACAGGAAAGCGACTTGCCTTTTGGTAGATGAAAACAATTGACCCGTTTGTATATAGGATAGTTTGAAACTTGAATGGACCGTCTGAAATAAGCAAAAAATTACAGAAAGATTATCGCAAACATTGAGTGGGAAAGAGAGAAACACACTGTTTTAAGTTGTGAACCTCAAAAACCTTCGTGGCGATAAGAATGCGAGAAAACAACGTACCTATGTCCTAAATAATTGGTGGTGGCGGGGGGTGGGGGGTGGGAGGAGTCACTGTATCTCAGTTGGTAGAGTGTCGAACTAGTAATCCAAGGGTCACGGGTATAAACAAAAAAAAAGTCAATGGAAAGCTTACGTGACTTCAAAGTTTACATCACATGCCAGCTATCTTGTACCCTTGTCTTATATCTTCCTTCTTTAAAAAAACAAAGAAAAAGAAAATGATTCGCCCAAGAGTTGTAGCCGAATACACCACTGATAGTTCTCGTTGTTTCCTTTGTTTAAAATCTGTGGAGAAAAGTCTTTACAAATAGAGTGATTTCATTATTCTTGCCACAATGTATACTAAAATATCCGTAGTGCAACGATACCGGTAGTTTTGACGCTTTTCGTACACAATAATATATTGACACAAACCAATGTTACTGCTTTTGATGACGACTGTAACTTTACTTCACGAAAATTTTGTAATTTGGAAGTAAACTTGCGAATGAAATATCTGACTCCTACCATTTCCGTGCATATTCATTAAAATCATTGTATATTCGTTAAAATCCGTGAATGTCGATTTCTATGATGGATTGAAGGAAAGAACTTTTCAGACCGGTTTATGAATGTTTATCGTCGAGGTCTTCCATGAAATAAATCTCTTCTATTAAAAATACAGCGCCTGGTTTGTTTAAAGACTAAGCTACTCGTACTAATAATGGGTAAAAGTTAGTTCAGCGGACCTAAGACGGAGTTGGGGTTTAGAAGGAGGGATAACTAATTTGTGTTACTCTTTTGCTGTTTGCACCTCTGAAATAGGAATCTGATTGGTAAACCTGGGCCTGATTTTTTGAAAGACAATCCTGACCTGAAAACCAGTAGATTTTAAACCCTCTCTTTAAGTGTGATACGATGGGTCTGCTTGTGTCTTTATTTGCCTACATAAGCAGACTAAAACCGTTTTTCAATAATTAAAGAGTAGATATATGTAATAAGGCGTATTAGCAGAAGAACCGTCGTTGATCATCGCCTTGTATAGCTACCGTATATATTGGTTTATAAGTCGAGTCCAACTGCAAACTGCACAGACCCTGATCTTGCCGTCGCATAATGCGCCAGCAGATCAGGGTCTATGCAGTTTGTTAGGAGTAATCAGTAGAACAAACAACACAGACCCAGATCTGCCAGCGCATTATGCGACGGCAGATCAGTGTCCATGTTGTTCGCAGTTGGACTGGACATAAAAGCGATTATGACGGTAACGGAAGTCATGCATGCGGTGAGAATACTGTTTCCCTAATTTGTAAGTCTGCCAAAAAGATTCTAAATATCGAAAGAAAACAAGAGGCTAAACTGAGTCTAAGATCGCTCACACTTTTGACATCAATATGGTTTGAAAAACCTTGATGCCGGATACTCTTTCAGATCAAATTTGGTCAAAATCAGCAGGGCCATTTTTGAGAAGTCGATTAATTTCTTTTTCCCACATTTAGTAACAGCGACCAAATTTGATGGTGGATAATTATTATTTGTGCTAATATGATCTTAGGATGATTTTGTCAAAATATGTTTAGTGGTTTATTACAAATTGAAAATAGTAAACAAATTGACGGACGGGGAACGAATGATACACGACCATCGCGAGAACACAACTTAAAGCCAGGAGTGGTACACAAGGACAACTTTTTCTTATTGATAAAGAATAAAGATTTCGATCATGATTCACGCGAGAATACCATACAAGGGCAATCGAACATAATTGTCAAATGAAAGCAAAAGTACATCTGTAATTGGAAAATCGCATGACAGTTTGTAACTTCCTACAAATGTAATTTTGTCACACATTTTATATTCGTTCACATACAATCGGCAGGCCGCAAAATCCGGGTTTATCTCCGGGAAAGTTCCCCTCCAATCCATTAAATTCATTAGGATGTGAGGCGTTTGAGTGCAAGTGCTCATTCTGTTGTCACCATCACTAAGAAATGAGGTTGTATTGATTGTAACCTATTCAACAAATGAACTAATATAGGTAAACATGTCACACTACACCGATTCGGTAGGCTTTGATATATGCCAGTAACTACATATGTTACAGAAATGTGACTCATAGTCTGAACTACACAATGTCGGGTCATTTTCAGAGAGAGGGACAGAGACAGAGACACAGAGAGAAATTGACTAGTTTAAAAACAAAAGTTTTGCAAGCTTACGATCCCTTTGGTCTACCAAGTAAACATTTCGCCATTCCACAATGAATCGGTCAGCTGAAAAATGATCAACAAATGTTTGTAACGATTTTTTTCCAGGTGTCTTTACCTTCAAAAACTATTTTTACATACATACATACATACATACATACATACATACATACATACATACATACATACAACCGTAACGTTACATGTCTGCATGCGATATTTATGCATGTATACCTTTTTGACGTATATATAAATGCACCTACATAACTATATGCCGTTTGCATTTTATTTATTTTCTGTATGTTAAAATAGAAGACATTTTCACGCAATAATGATAATCCGTTTATTCGTCTGTCTGTTTTGTCTTTGTATATGTTTGTCAGTCCGTCAGACATACATAATCATCTATACACAAGCGGTATTTACCGTATTCTTGGAAGTAAACATCTGAACCTTCCCTCAAGGTCCCGAAGTTGGCCATCAGAGGTGCTGTGTATTGGGTTGTCGGAAGAAATTTGTGAACAAAGGGACTCGTGTATAAAAACCCTGAATAATAATAATAATAATAATAATAATAATAATCCAAAAACGGTGAGAGGTCATTGAAGGAATCAATTTAGTTGTTATAGTTAATAAGTCGGCTTTTACTAGTGCAAATTGTCTAACATTAAAATAAAACTTCCAAGCAACCAGCTCCTACATAATGTAAAGCTTGAAACAATTTCCGTTCCTTTTCGGTTTAACAGCCCCGTCCCCCCTCCCCCCCCCTACACACACACCTTCAAGTTAGGAAGCCTGTGTCACAAATAGAACGTATTTGTGCATTTGCAAAACGATAGGCTGAGTCACATCACTGTGATCAGGCCCCGTAAACAAGAGACTGAAAAAATGAAACAAAATAACTTAGTCTCTAAACTCCAAAGTGCAGCAAGAATTCCACAGAATCGTATGTTTTGTCTGCTCCGCTACTGCATAATTCACTAAAAGTCACTCGAGCAAGAACAGTAGGTCACCCTGGTCTTCATTGAGTCATGGTGAAAAGTATCTCCCAAGATAAATGAACTCATCAAGTTTCATGACTGTACATGCAACAGTGTCAGCGAAACTGGGTTATATGTGAAAACAACCTAATCACTGAAGCTTAAAAAGTAGGTCATTGTGACCTGCTTTTGCATGTGATGAGAAGTATCATCAGTAGGTCAGTAGAAGTAGGTCACTCTAACCTCTATTTGACAGTGATGAGCAGTATGACTGTACATACAACAGTATCAGAGAAACTGAGCTAAATGCAAAAAACTTAACGTTGACGTCTGCGCGAAATAAAAACCATACTCCAAGTCTATCAATATCATTTCAATCTGTTACACACGCAGCAAGATTAACTTAAAATTTTGGTAATTCTAACCTCACGCTGAGCTAAGTTATATAGAAATATAATTTTGAAATATGAGCTCGATTTCATTTTTCTTTTTTCTCTGACAGTTTTGTGACTACCAGTCCTCGAATTCATATTTTTTTTAAGTAAAAACTGCGACCTACTCGAAACTAGATGGTTTGTACTCATACTTAACCTTAAGTGACATTCATTTTACAGCCTGGTAAACAAACTCATTTCTTTTTTATTGGTCTTATGGAAAACGTGTGTGTACCAGGCTAGACCTGGTACACAAACACTTTCATGAAGTACAATAATTCCAGGTAACGGGTAAGTCAAAACACCGTGTGTGGATTCACACTGCGCTCAGTTTTAGGAAAATTTTACGAAGTTTCAATAATTCACTCAAGACATGGACATAACATTACATACCTCCGGTTGCTATGGTAACGTTATAAATTTCATGACCATAGAACAGGTATGAGGAATTTTTAAACTGAATGGTCTGAAAAAAAAAAAAATACAAAATGCAAATACAGTTTATGTAATTACAGGATCACCAAAGTACCAGCAACCAAGTTATGATAAATATTTTCATATAATAATAATAATAATAATAATAATAATTATTATTATTATTATTATTATTATTATTATTATTATTATTATTTATAAAAGGTAACTGAATTAGTGACAACACTCGAGGCCTTCTTTTGCAACATAATCATTGGAAAAAATAAACAATTACAAAAAATGCTACAAGCAAGAAGCAATTCATGTAACTATTGATGTATTTATCTGTATCACACATACCTAGTTACAACATTCTTGAACGCGTGCATTCACATACTGTCAGACCCATTTACATTCGTGCACGCTCGTATGTGGAACAATTTAACATTTCCTTAGCATATACAGCTTAAATATAAACTGCAATTCAGTTTGACAAATGCAGTGTTGCACATTGAACACGGGCTCGCACCTTTTTGTCCTATGTCACCCAAACCTTTACTCGGCGCGCTTTTTCGTCAGAAAAAAAATCGAAAAATACGCCTACAGCATTTCACTAGTAGATGCCCATCCATGTCTTCGAGGTTGGAACGATGACAAAAGTGACTAAATTTATTTGTCATTTATTTATTTATTTATTTATTTTTGGAAAGAAAATTAATTCAGAAAACATGGGTATTTATTGTAACAAATGCTGGTAGATAATGAGTGTACACTAAAGTTAAATGAGAATTAGATTCGGAACGGAAAATTCTATGCTGCAGCTCATTTCAGGTTAACCAGATATTCAAACTTGTTAATTTTTTCATGAATTACTTGAGCACATGATAAAACTTTCATTGTAATAATGTAAGTGTCCAAGGAAAATATGATAGTACAGTGTAGACACAAAGTTAAGGTGGCAAAACTGTCTAAGCAAATAAGCTTGTCTCAGTTTTATATCACTATTAGTGCATTATGTACTATTATTTTCCTTTCTCCCTCTAAAATGTTGTGTGTCCCCCAAATCTGGAAGGTGGGAGACACAGTATCCCCTGCCCTTGGGATGATAAGTGCAACACTGCAAAAGTACTAAAAACGAAATCAATCCTTTATAAAAACAAAGAAATGATGGAGAAACAACACAACACATACATAGATAAATAATTCATAACCAACACAACAGTCGCTCCTTCACCATTATTACCAGATGTTAATTACAAACAGGTTTATGAAAAATATTTTAATACAGGGCCTTCGCAAATTTTTCGCAAATTATAAATATACCTGTTGATCGCCGCCCCAGTACACGGAAAAGTCCCCTGCAACCACACACACACACAAAGACATATATATATATATATATATATATATATATATATATATATATATATATATATATATATATATATATATATATATATACAGACATATATACGGTATAAATATATATATATATATGCTGACACACACACACATATATACACAATATACACACACACACACACATATATATATATATATATATATATATATATATATATATATATATATATATATATCTTACCCTTTTGATGTTTCGAACACCATCAATCCATAAAAATTATAAATATTTGTTGTCCTAATTTTGGTACAGAGAACCTTTTCCTTATTAAAATTTGAAAACTTCAGTTACCCAAGATGATAATTCATTTTTTTCCTATAATTATCTATGCACCTGAATAAATTAATATAAAATATATGAAAAATTCACACAATAAGGTAATAGCGAAGACATTATTGGCGGTTTCTGCAATATCCCTGGAAAATATTACCTGCATACAGGTATAAGAAAAATATTTTCATATATATATTTAAGGATAAAGAACTTATAAACAACACAATATTGGCAGTTTATGTTCCTTATTCTGCGGTGCATACTTTCAAGACCATATTAGATGTCCAAGCATGAATTCTAATATTGATAAGAAGTTTTCTACTAAAAATTTGGGGAGAACAAAATAATAAAGGAAACTTACTTGTTGTTTTTTTTTCCTGATTTTCCTTTTTTGTCTCTATATTTGTCTGGTATAACGGTATAACTAGCAACATTATATTTTCGTTGTCTCACTTTCCACTTTTACATCACAATCCAGAAGCTTGCAAATCTCTCTCTCTCTCTCTCTCTCTCTCTCTGTATATATATATATATATATATATATATATATATATATATATATATATATATATATATATATATATACCTTAGCAGCTTTACTATTGTTTCCCAGGTCCAGATGCAACGTGGCGTTACTAAGATCCACCCAATAGTTGTCCGCCTGGCTTTGCATTACGGTTGACGTATAGTATTCATGAGTGTCCTGAAAGTTAAATAGATTACACTGGTTTACAGCCAAAATGCTATCAAACTTTACTAATTCTGGGTCACTGAGAACGAAAATGATACTTAAAATTGTTGATTGGCTCTAGTTTTAAAGATATGATACTGGGTCAGTATATACGACCCTTGACTTGGGAATGGCGGACGATAAGTGAGTTATAAAGGGAAGGGATCTCAATTTAATCCAGAAATGACTAAAATACATATTTGACTGGATCTATGAATAAATGTATGACTGGGTTTGGACAGTACTTACTTTTAGGCAAAACAATGAATGATGCAATCTGAAGCTGGTATTGCGTCATACATGATATGAATTGCATCATGTCATTCCTAGAAATCATGGATGATGCAATCATAACTAAGCTTACATCACTCTGCTGAAGAAATTGCCCTATATCAGCTCTAGAAATCATACAGGGTCGTACTCTCTTTTTGTCAGTGTTTGATTTTGCAGAGGGACACATTTCTGTTTAGCCAAAGTGAGCAGAGATGCCTCGTACTTGTGTGAACAATGCAGATAACTTCTGCTATGTTTGTGGTGAAGTGACTTTTGCATCACAAAAGCGCAGTATAACCACTATGGTTAAGAAAGCCTATCACCTTTATGTTGGCTGCAAAATTGGAGATCAGGACAAGATGTGGGCCCCACACATATGCTGCAACA
Source organism: Margaritifera margaritifera (assembly GCA_029931535.1). NCBI lineage: Eukaryota > Metazoa > Mollusca > Bivalvia > Unionida > Margaritiferidae > Margaritifera > Margaritifera margaritifera. The sequence goes on from JAQPZY010000441.1 coordinate 39,345, forward strand.
CTTGTGCAACAAATCTTCGCCAGTGGTTGAACAGGAAAAGGAAATCTATGCCTTTTGCAGTGCCAATGATTTGGAGAGAGCCAGCAGATCATATCAGCAATTGTTACTTCTGCATGGTGCCTCCAGTTGGGAAAGGTGTATCAAAGAAAAAAAAGTGGACTGTGCATTATCCAAAGATTCCGTCAGCTATACGCCCAGTACCCCAAGGAGAAGGACTGCCGGTTCCTGATGCACCAGAATCATTCTTACTTGAGTTAGACGAGGAAGAGGAAGAGGATGAAACTTCTACTCCTGAACCATCAATGTCACATGACCCATATTTTCTCACATCCTCCTCCTCTGAACCACACCTCATAACACAAGGTGAACTGAATGACTTTGTCAGTGATTTGGAACTACCCAAGAGTAAGGCAGAGCTGTTGGGCTCCAGACTACAGCAGTGGAATCTCCTGGAAGGTGATGTTAGGGTTTCCATGTTCCGTGACCGTCAAAAGGATCTTGTCCCATTCTTCTTCATTGAAGGTGATCTTGTAGCCTGCAACAACATCGATGGTGTGATGGCAGCCCTCAACATCGTTTATGATCCAGATGAGTGGAGACTGTTCATTGATTCATCGAAGACGAGTCTTAAAGCTGTTTTGCTGCATAATGGCAGTGTTTTGCCATCAATTCCAGTTGGTGATGCAGTTCATATGAAGGAAACCTATGAAAACAAAAAACAACTTTTGAGGTGCATAAACTATGACCAACATCAATGGCAGCTTTGTTGCGATTTCAAGGTTCTTGCTCTCTTGCTTGGTCTGCAGACTGGATACACAAAGTACTGCTGTTTTCTCTGCGAATGGGATAGTCGTGAGAGAGATTCCCACTACATCAAGATATTGGCCACTCCGACAGTCACTGGAGCCTGGGATGTAAAGTGTTCAGCATCCACCACTTGCTGAATCACCCTTGCACATCAGGCCGTGTCTGATGAAGAACTTTGTCAAGTCCATGGACAAAACACAAGCAGCTTTCAAGTACCTCTGTGGAAAATTTCCAAGGTTAAGTGAAGCTAAGATAAAGGAATGTATCTTTGTTGGTCCTCAGATTCGTGAACTTCTTCGAGATGATGCATTTCACCGTGCACTGCGTGGCAAGGAAAAGACGGCATGGAAAGCCTTCCAGTTAGTGGCAACACATTTTCTCATAAACAACAAGACAGACAACTACAGGGAGTTAGTGGAAAACCTCCTCAAGGGATACAAAAGCCTTTGGTTGCAACATGTCACTATAGATACATTTTTTGCACTTTCATCTAGATTTGTTTCCACCGAACTGCGGAGCAGTGAGCGACGAACACGGCGAGCGATTTCACCAGGACATTGCAACAATGGAGAAACGCTATCAGGGCAAATGGAACCCATCAATGCTTGCAGACTATTGCAGGACAGTGACAAGAGATGCTCCATTTAATGAACACAAGAGACAAGCCAAGAAGCGCCGAGTAGACACTGAATAAGGACTAAACTACGTACTTATATATACATAATAGTTTTTTTTACTTTTGTTTCAATATATTTTTTATTTATATAACCCTTTTGCTGTTTTTTAAAGTGTTACATAAACAGAACAGGTGAAATATTATCATGTAAAGCAACCATAAACACATGGAAAGACCTAGGTCTACAATTTATGATTAAAACTCTACTATGTACACAATATACATAGACGTAAAATGTAAAAACTTAAATATCTTGGAAACAGTATCCAATCAGTTGTTTTAATTGTCATATTTGAATTCAGCACATCAAAATCTCTAATAAATAGCACATTTTATCTCTGAAGGAGACGACTTCTAACAAATTGTAGACCAGTGTTATTTAATGCTATAAAATACCTATTTGCTGCATTTTGCATTTAACCGAGACGCTAACAGGAAAATGGTATTCAATCGATGACAATATGCGTTATATTGCTATACGAACAATGATGGTACTTATAAGTTAACTTGTAACTCATCTTATAAGTTTTTTGGGCTATCAAAATGTATGGGCCCTATATCGCCCTTAGTATTAAAGTATCCTAATTTCTCTGCAGTTTAAACAAAATTCTGCCCTTCAACATCACGATTTCCATGACGAATATAAATTGTTTGAAGTATTTGAGTTCTCAGCTTTGACGCGTCACCGGTAAAACTAGAATTTGGGAGGCTGAATTTATTTTAGGCCGCCATATCGTCATATACAGAACTTTTGTCCCCCATCCTAAGGCAATTTGGAAATTTTACAAACCTGGTAGAGGTGTTTTCGAAAACATTATGCTGTGAACAGCTTTTTTGTGGCCGACTTACTGATGATGCAACTATGGCGACCAGGCCCCGTAGTAAAAAAAGAAAATGTCGCAGCACAGAAATTTAAATCAGACTCTAAACTTCATTTTAAACAAAATTCATACTTCAAGTCTTTTCAATATAACTGAAATGTAGCTTGTTTGTACGGATTAAGTAGAAACAATGCCTTGATTGTCGTTTTTCTAGCTTCATTCGAAGCGAAGTTATAGAAGATCAAAAGATTTAAAATTTAGCATGAATTTCGCGACCATTGGGCCAGGTTTTTGATAATTCCTTGCCACGTGTTCTGCATGGAACGTTATCATGAAATGATCTTGTAGAGCGTTATATACATAGAGGATCCCTACGCTTTGTAAGTAGATATAGGGCTATATTTCACGAGGGAAGTGGAAACATTGTATTGTCACAAGTGACGAATCCGGGAGTGAAAATACTATTTAAAAAATGTAGATTTTCTTTTTATTATATATTTAAAAGGCAAAACAAGTCGACTTGCATGGATTTTTTTTCCCATTCTGTGCCAATGCGATTAACACCTGCATAGCTACATGGAGAAAAGTTTCAACATTCTCCATTAATATAGGACAGTCTTTTTTAAAACATATTTTGCTCCTACATATAATGCTTAAAATTGCGGATTATTTCAATTTAATGACTGGTTTCCTACAAAAATCATGCAGTTTTTATTTTCGTTGACACATTTCTTTCACGGACTGATAGAGTGAACCATGTAGAAACAGGGCGGTCGTATCCAGCAAAAGTTGGAAATTTTTCAACTCGTTTCATAAATTCAGTCTTAAATTATTACCCATTTGATATTCTAATTATTACAATTTTTATTTAGAGTGGAAAAAGTCTACATCGAAAGAAGAATAAATGATTTTCGGCATTGCATTTAATGTTCACTCGGACGATGCACCTTTATATTCTTGCGTTTGAAAAAACAGTCCGAAGCAATATTGCACAATTCTATAACCAATTACAATTAAAAGTAGATTTTACTTTTAGAAATTGCAATTTAAAGAGCAAATATCTTCCAATCAATATAACATTAAACATGGACACCATCTTTTTTTGACACTGGATCTACGATGAGGTTAGCTGGAGTAGTTGGTGCGCCATATACACGAATTTCGACGATACTGTTTACAACGTTTCAACCGAAAAGTGTGTCGATTCAACCATGGACATTCACCACAGATGTAGTACTGAATATAGCAGAAGAAATATTATTCCAGTTGTTGGATATTTGTCTGAAGAGATGATTACTGGATGCAGAAATTATACTAAATCTAGAGGTGTTGCTGTGGGGGATATATGCCGGTACTGATTATTGATATCGCTTTCATGGAATTCACATTCCCAGACTGAATATTTTTGTGACCGGATATTTGCATTATTTGATTCAGAAGAATGCTGTGGTTAGATAACTTTTTGTATGTTGAGAGACCAGTATTTGTCGACATTCTCTTCCTAAGAGAGGTGAATGTATTTACTTCTATAGGTTGACATTTAAACCATAATTGTCCTTGGGTGGGGTGCAAGATCCATACCGCGTGGTAGCAGTAATGTAAAGATGACAGTCCGCATTGCAATAGACTGCCGGGCGTTTCTCTGCATAAACTCAGCATGTTCGTGAACGACAGCGTGATGGATTTTCTCGGTTCTCCCACATTTTCAGTTTAACTGTGCGAACGTTTACTCATGTTCTAGTTTTAGTTTGACATTCGGAGAATTCTACGTGTGATAAAAGGACCATATCCCAACCTACATAATCATTACTGTGCGTTTTTATGATAGTCGCCCTTTTTCCGAATGTCCATTCGGCTATTGGTTGGAAAGACGGCCACAATATTGTTTATAGCAATAGTAAAATAAATTAGTTCCAGAAGGAGGGGCAAGGAAAATTCCCACGGTCGCAGCCAATCAATAATGAGAATAGTGCGCAAGAATTTCATGGCGTATTTGGACGAATCAAATTCACAGAAAGGCATATGTTAACGTGTTTGAAAATAACAAATAGCAAACACTGTATATAAAATGTACCAACTATGTGATAAAGGATGATGCTTATTTGCAAAACATGATGTCATAATGGATGACAGGAAACGCGCGCGTTTGGACACCAGATGTCAGCGTTTTACCATTGTTGCAGACTACGCACGTAAAGTACCGTTCTGGAGTTTTGGGAGCACCGTTGAAAGTGGACAAGGCTCAGGGCAAAGGTGTTTGCTTCAAAAATGTCTAGAAGGTTAATATACACTTACATGTCTTTCACCTACCTGGATTGAGAGTTAGTTAAAATTACTATTGGGAAAACTATGCATAGTCTGAAGCATTGACTGCTTCTGTCTGCTGGAGAAATGTACTTGAAATAGCACAACGTACAACAACTTTGCATGTCCTTGAAATACATAAACGAATTTTCATACATATATAATCTACCTCTGAAGCTCAGAAAGTGAACATAGCCATGCAGAGCTGGCAATCTTGCATACGATGCACGTCTGAAGTAATTCCTAACTGTATTTTCTCAAACCCAACTCAACCCAATCATTCAAATATAAAAATAAAGAAAATTGTAGGTTCTTAACACCTACCCTGGGATATACACGTTTGCCTTTTGATAACAATGACTACAAGTGGGGGGAAATCAGGGGGGATACCTTTTCTTAAAAATTTTAACCCTGTGCAAAAATGCGAAACTTAGAAGTGGAACCTCAATAAGCTGCCGCCACATTTCAAGTAGTTCCCGACATAATCTTTGTAGGTGTACCAGCCGTTATGTGATCGATAATTTTTCTATCGAATTATTTTCAGTAGTTCACTAAGTGAGATTATGAGAAATAACGGTAAGAAATTTTCCGTTAATTACCATCACTCATATAATAAAAACATAGTCTTAAATGCGCTGGAAATTTTTTTATATTTCAGTACTTACGTTTATAACAATTTGAGGAATGCTGGTTGTGGGAAGTGGGGTGCTGGTTGTTCTGTTTACATCATTTGTTGTGCTATTCGCAGCCACCAATGTTTTTTCTTCTGTTTGCGAAGTGGTTTGTGCTGGCTTTGGTGTTGTTTGTGGAGGCAACTTCGTCCCAATAGTTGTTTGTAAAGAAGAGTTTGTTGCGGACGCTTGTCTCCGATGCCTCTCTGAACTATCCAGGATTATGGCATGATGATCTCTTAATGATGAATGTCGTATATATGTGTGGGATTCAACATCTGAAAGACAAATCAGTCAATAAATTAATCAGTTAGCCAATCAATCTATCAACTCGAAAGCCTCGACACATTACTAAATAGCTTTATTCTTCTTATTGTCCATTGTATAAAGCGCGTAAATAGTATACAAGGACTAAACTACGTCAAAGCAGACTGAAAAGAAGTATTAAGTTAGGATTGAGATGCTACATCTAAAATACTGAAAGCTATCATAACAGAACTTGAGTAGTGTACATACTGGGAGTTTTGGTGTACACCATCTCGTATACGAGAAAATTAGGAATCACACTTAAAAATTACTTGACCAATTGGAATCGAGGATCTTATTTCACAAATAAAAAACAACATTCTGGTATTCTCATATTGTTATGCATTATGTCGGATTCTTATTTTTGTATTTCACTATTTCGTATTGGGATACAAGAACACTAAAGATAAAAATGTTTAATAAGATCTTCAGTACTCATGTTTGTGTATTACCATATGATATAATGATGCAACATTTCTGGCGTACTCATTTTTGTGTAATAAGACTTGAGGTATTTTGCGAATCATATTACCTGTGCCTTAGTAGAACTATCATGTAAAAAGCAAACACCCTAACGAGATGGATGAGTGTAACACACTCAAAGAAGCGAGCAAATTGTCAGAGGAAGGACAGAAAGAGGGTATACAGCAGCTGGAATTGAGCAACATTATGGAAGAAAGCCTGGCTATATCAGGCAAACGAACCAAACCTGGAAAGAGAAAAAATATGCAGTATGTTACAAAAACACAGGACACAGAAGAAAATTTAAACAAATTCTTAATTTTTCAGAAGATAGAACAAGCATAATTGGATGGAATTGATGAGGATCTGGAACAAATGTCAGAGGAAATGGAAAAGGCGGATAAAACATAAGAGCTAAGAAAAGGAAAAGGTATTATTTGGGATACTGTCCATATCGAATATTTTGTTGCTTATTGGTATCAGCTATCTCATATACAAATTGGAGTCACCGCCAAAACCAGCTGTACAAAGCAAAGACAAAATGGCATCCTGTACGAAATTTCAATGCAAATAAATACGAGTACGTCAGAAATTTTGTCATATCCCTATACAAGTTGGTAATACAAAAAATATTAGTACGTCAGAAATTCTTTAATTTGTGAAAAGTATCCCCAGGTCCGACTGGTATAGTGCTTTTTAATTTTGAGTCTTAATGTTCTTGTATGAAAGATGGTGATACAAAAAGATATGAGTACTTCAGAACTCCCAATATGTACACTACTAACGTGCCATGGTCGATCTTTTTGAAGCCAATCCTAAAGTAATTTGGATTTGTTTTATATCGAGAGTTATAATTTGGCTAGAGTTATTCTTGAATTATTTTATTTTATTGGAATTCATACCAGTATATCGACCAGATAAATTAGTATATGAGGAGTTCAAAGGAAGAGAAACAAAAACGAAATTGGTATCACTTTATGTAAGTCATTTTTTATTAGCATCATAATATTTAATTGTAATAAAGTTGCTTAAGGAGACAGGGATTTTATTTTACCAAAGTGGGAGTAGGTGGGTCTTTTTTCACAACTGTTCTGAATAAAGCGCATCTGGCTCTACTGTTCGTATCATAATGTTGTTGCTGTTTAATACAGTTGCGTTTTTTATTACTATCTTGATCAAAAGAGAAAGAAGTGGGTCGGAATTTTTCAAATGGTAACGAGTGTTTTTGGAGGTGGTGGGTGGGTGGGTTTACTATACTGAGATACATGCCACTCTTTACGTACTATTAACACACGAATATTTGTTAGTACAAAGTTGCTTTTTATGACTATGACACTCAAAAGAAGCTGGATGGGTGGAGGCATTTTTCAAATAGTAGTTACTTAGAGTTTTTTTTTTAAATGGTGGGGATGGATGGGGGCTTTTTCAAATGGTAGGAAGTGGGTTGGGATTTTTATTTTTATTTTTTTATTTTTTATTCATATGGTACGGGTCGTCGATTCCGTTTTTCAAATGGTAGGGAGGGAGTGGAGGTCTTTATCCAACGGTAGAGAGTAGGTGGGGCTTTTTTCAAATGGTACGGAGTGTGGGAACGGGCTTTTTCAAATGGTATGATATTTGTTGGGATTTGTTAGTATGGATTGGGTGGGCGCCTTTTTCAAATTGTAGGTTGTGGTTGGGCTTCTTCAAATGGTAAGGAGTGGGTGAGGTTTCTTCAGATACTATGAAGTGGGTTGGTGATTTTTTCAAATGTTACCGAGATGGTAGGGCTTTTATGAATGTATGGAGTGGGTGCGGCTTTTTGCAAATGGTAGGGTGTACGTGGGGGCTTTTTCAAAATAGAAGTGGGTGTGGCTTTTTCCAAACCGGATGCTTTTAATTTTAATCAATACTGAGTGAAGTGCTTCTGCTCAGTACTACATAACAAGAAATTAAAAGTCTATATTTCGTAGTTTTAGTTATTGGCAGTAGTCTTTTTAATTAAGAAAAACGTCTCTTTAAAATATTTTGGTCATTAAGTTCCGTTAATAGTTCCCTCGAATTGACCTATCGCCAGAGCAGACATAACCACGCCCTACTCATTAGCATAGCACATAATATAAAATCAAAGTATTTGATGTTGACACTTACCGCCAGAGTGAATTAGTGTTAAATTTTAGTGCATTGAAAATTTAATGAAAAATGTTTAAGTTACGATGATTTGAATTTGTATGTGATATATTGTGGCAGTCGGATAGGTAACATACATTAGGCCTGGAAGTCCGCCAGGCTCCCAGTGTACCTATAAATCGCGTGATGCTCGCACCTTTGATGGCGATATTATAGCTCTTGCACTTTTTACCTCAATGTTACGTCACATGATACGTCACACGCAGTGACATCAGTTCCTAAAAATAGCCAGCAACTCGATTTTGGACAACAGGCACCAACATACTGGCTAGCACAGACCTTTTCTATGTTATTGTTCTTACTGAAAACGCTGTACCACGCGCGAAATTTGTTCATTCGATTAGAGATTTACATTCCAATATTCAATTACAGCGATTGTTAGAATGTTGAGGCCTGTCCAAGATCGGAAACAGAAGCATACTGCTTAAAAGGTGGGCCGAGGCTATATACACAACGGTCGGGTATATAGCCCTTTTAAGGTACCCGACTGTCTGGTATATAGCAATTCTGAGGTACCTGAGTTTCAGGTATATAGCCATTCTGCACACCACCTGCCAGGAGATTCCACTGCTGTAGTATGGAGCCCAACAGCTCTGCCTTACTCTTGGGTAGTTCCAAATCACTGACAAGGTCATTCAGTTCACCTTGTGTTATGAGGTGTGGTTCAGAGGAGGAGGATGTGAGAAAATATGGGTCATGTGACATTGATGGTTCAGGAGTAGAAGTTTCATCCTCTTCCTCTTCCTCGTCTAACTCAAGTAAGAATGATTCTGGTGCATCAGGAACCGGCAGTCCTTCTCCGTGGGGTACTGGGCGTATAGCTGATGGAATGTTTGGATAATGCACAGTCCACGTTTTCTTCTTTGACACACCTTTCCCAACTGGAGGCACCATGCAGAAGTAACAATTGCTGATATGATCTGTTGGCTCTCTCCAAAACATTGGTACCTCAAAAGGCATAGATTTCCTTTTCCTGTTCAACCACTGGCGAAGATTTGTTGCACAAGTGTTGCAGCATATGTGTGGGGCCCACATCTTGTCCTGATCTCCAATTTTGCAGCCAACATAAAGGTGATAGGCTTTCTTAACCATAATGGTTATACTGCGCTTTTGTGATGCAAAAGTCACTTCACCACAAACATAGCAGAAGTTATCTGCATTGTTCACACAAGTACGAGGCATCTCTGCTCACTTTGGCTAAACAGAAATGTGTCCCTTTGCAAAATCGAACACTGACAAATAAGAGAGCACGACACTATGATTTTTTGAGTCTGCAACTTTTACCAACAAAATCTTCCGTTCTTGTCAGCTGAGACCTTGCAATTGTGATTTGTACAGTTAAGCGCTAGCAAGTGCCTTACGCTTCGAGAGAGGAGGGGTTCGAGTTACAGTTCCAGCAATACGGAAAAGGGATTCACAGTTGTCCATCAATGTTTTTTGTTTTTTTTTTCTTCCGAGATACCTTAATTCCTCTTCTTCACTTTGAAGAAAAGAGGGTACTTACAGTAAGCTGCTGTTACTTTTATCAAAGTCTAAATAAAACCAGACCATATTTAAAGAAAAGGTACCGTGCAGATCTTTTGTTGCACCCTTTTTCAGGTTATATTGTGGATTCTACAGTCAGTGGTAATTATGAATTCCTAAGAATAATCAACTGTATACTTATTTGTTTTTCCACTTTCATTGCTTTTATAAACATGATAGGTTCGAGGTTCAGGTATAGAAGAATCCGCTACAGGTTTCTTGTAGTGAGTGTAAGAGGTAAATAGATGTATAGTGTAGTGCAGTGTAGGAGGTGGATATATGTCTAGTTAGATAACATATACTGTCATATGTATGTAGCTACTGGAAGAATTACGATAGTCGAAGTTTAGTTTTAAGCATATTTTATTGCAAACAATTTCCAATGGGACTGGAATAAATTCCCATGACCTGCATCGTCCTCTCCCTACATGATATAAAAATAAAACGCTGAACACGACGGCACATAAAAAACTAATACATCAAATATGAGAGAGAGAGAGAGAAAGTGAGAGACAGACAGACAGACAGACAGCAGAGACAGACGGAGAGACAGAGAGAGGGCGGAGGATATGCGCAGGAAATAACTGTTCAGATCCTTTGTTATCTTTAATCTTCTCCTGAACATGCAAATGTATTATTTTTGTCTCCGTGTGATTATAATAACACCATAAAAAATATACGAGACTTGAGATCAATAACTGGGAAAAGGTGATTTTTTTTAAAAAAAAGGTCTTGCTGTAGAGCTCAATAATATGGACGATCAAAAAAGAACTGCTGAACGGTTTCATTATTACCGCACAAGTAAAATGGCGATGTGAAAGTTGAGCTTGACACAGATCAGCAGGAAGGACGCTAAAACCGTAGCGGAGTCTTCAGTGTATAGTATTATATCCAGGAAACGATAAACAGTAATATTGGGTCTTTCTCTGTATTCATCTTTAAAGCTTTCTTAAAAGATGAAATTGACGATGTAGTTCTGACACACTCTCATCAACATAGGCGTCCGCGGGGGGAGTGGGGAAGGGATATATATATAAATTCCTGCGGAAGCCCATCCTCATCAAGATCATCCCATTATGGTAACGTCGATGGAAAGAAAGATTTTTTGCTAGTTGAGAGTCTAAAGTCATAGGAATAGCATGTATTAACAAATTTGAAATTATATTGGAATGCGGTGGGAATACTTATTTCAACCATTCAGGTGCGTAGTTATTTTTTTTATATGCACATTGACAACTTTAGCTTTATTTCCTTTTTGTAGTAAGTTGTCCCTTATCCATAGTCAAAAATGATTGCCAACAAGCGTATTTTGGCACTGCAGTACCGATCTGCCAATGATTACCAACAAGCATATTTTGGCACTGCAGTACCGATCTGCCAATGATTACCAACAAGCATATTTTGGCACTGCAGTACCGATCTGTCAATGATTGCCAACCAGCATATTTTGGCACTGCAGTACCGATCTGTCAATGATTGCCAACAAGCATATTTTGGCACTGTAGTACCGATCTGCCAATGATTGCCAACAAACATATTTTGGCACTGTAGTACCGATCTGCGCTTTTTTTAAGCTGAAGCTTTTCCAGATTTTCAGATTCTGGTAGTGTGCAACCGTTTCAATCACTACTAGCATATTCAAAACAGGTTTCATATAGAAAACGTATACTTTTGTTAGAGTATCTTGCTTTATCAAAAACGGTTTTAATCCTTGCGAATTTGCTGCTCTGGCAAAAACATGTTTTTTTTTAAAACAAATGTGATCTATATGCACCGACTGCTTACTATGGGAAGAAAGCTACAAGTCAAGATGATTATATGACTAAATGAAGGTGAGAATAGTATTGCCGTATCTGAGGTCAGGAATGGTATGAAAGAGGACAACTTCAGTTTTCTGAGGATTAAGCATCGCAACCCACTGTTTGCATCATCATAGCACGATGCCCAGATTGTGATTAATTATCATGTCAATTTATACAATATATGGAGATGAATACTGAAAGAGAGAATCATGGACAAACAGTCTTGTAGTGGAAGTAATTTCTTCTTCAATATAGATCAAGAACAGTAGTGGCACTAAGACAGATTCTCGTGAAGCATCCGTACTGATAAATTTTCCATCTGATAGTCTTCAATTATTACTCTCGGTTTTCAACTGCTACCAAGTAATCTTGAAGCTCCTCAATAGATTGCCAGATGTACCATTTTGGCGTAATTTAGAAATTAAGCATTGATGCCAAACTATATCGTAATCTTTGGAAAGGTCACATAAAATAATGCATTGATTTTGTGAGTATTCTAATGCCCGACAACTTTTATGATACATTTCTAACAACTGAAAAATGGTCGACTGACCTAAAAGAAAACTAGACTGGAGCTTGTAAAATATATTATTGCTGTGAAAATAATTGTAAACATGTTCAAATACACATCTTTCAAAAACTTACCAAGCAAATTTCACAATAAAATCGGCCGATAATTCGATGGTAAGTGAAGATCGTTCTTTTTATCCAAAGTAAATACATGCGCAGGTTTTCAATAATCAGGGAAAAAATTTTCATGTATAGAGCGATGAAAAATGTAGTGCAATACTTTAATATTAGATACAATAACACCCTTAATTATTCATAGCTGGTTTCATCAGGACCAACAACTGAATTAATAGAAATACTATGCAACACCCTTTACATGAATATCATTTTATCGACACACATACAGAGCACATTATTACAAATATTTCATATTGATATGAACCACTTGTTTAATAGATTGGCATTTTTTCATTATAACAAACTATAACTGGTTGATAATTTTCATCTAGCGATTGTAACGGAGAATATAAAAAAAAATATGAAAAATAATCATAAAATACATTACATTTTTATGATTCAGATAATGTTTTTCACTGTAGTTTCGTAGCTTTTATTTTATTTTACTGATTATAGTGGATGGTATTGTGGACGTTTTATACAATATAAATGTACCGACGTTTTGTTTTACCTGCGCGAGGATCCGCGTCGCAACCATGCAACCGACAACGTGTATTAGGCTGTGCTTGTACTATAAATAGCATTTCTTTAACATTGCTCTCGCCGTTAACAACTTTATTTTTCCAAACTAAAAAAGTGTGCGCACACGGAACAAGGCTTGATTTGAAATTTTGTAAGGTATAAAGGGATTAAATGATCCTCAGCTAGATAGTAACTGGTCCAGGTAAATACTTTCGAAGACCGAAGGTGGTGTACGATTCAGTATGGAATGGGCCCATACCATAAAATACATGTAAATACAATGTATGTGCAACACAGACGAGTTTGAATAGATTTCATGCAAAAGAATTCAGAAATGTTACTCACACCTGATATGCAAAGTATAAAGATAAGATTTTTATTTTTACTGACCTTTATCACCGACATGAATTCCGGGTATTTCTGCCGTATTACAAATAAAAAATAACAAGTTGAGCAATGCGAGTTTCATGTCCTCCATAGTTTCTCTACAATGAATCAGTTGAGAATCCAGGCGTATTTCCGAGAACTGAGGCGTGCCGACTAATATGATATTGTGGTTTATAACAGGACATTCTGACGCACACGTCACACTCCCGCATGATGGATAAGCTTGTTCCAGAAAGATGACAAATTATAAGGTAATAAAGACGACATGACTTCAGTACGGGTTCAGAAGGCGGAAAAAGTGATTGAAAACCAGCCGTATCCCATTGATAATAAGGACAGTACACCCTTTGGAACGACGCCACAGCAGACCGCAGCATAGTCCTAAGAGTTCAAAAAACAAGGATAATATATTTTATCTTTTACAGAAGGCGAAAAATAATATAAATCCAGTTGTTGTTTTTTTTTGTTGGTTTTTTTTTGTGTTTTTTGTTTTTTGCTTTTTTTTTTTTTTTCTACTTCACGTCATGTATACAGGTTCGATTGAAATTAAGTGGAATTCCGATCCATTTGTACGCGTCTTGAAGTGTTTAGGTCCGTCTTCAGAAATACCTCTTACGGAACAGTTCATAGTATAATATATCTTCACTCAGGTAATATGTTGTTGGTGTGGAGTGTATGTACTTCATCCATATATTTGCCAACTTTCACGTCGATAACGATGATATCCACTGAGTTCCTTTTAATCATTCATGAGTGCTTAGTGTCTGGGGAATCTGTGTGAAGATGAAATCGCAGAATTGATTATCAATGGTACAAGAAAAGCAAACATTTACATTATCATTGTAAGACTTTGTCCTTGATATCAAAATCGCTTAGAACCGTATGTATGTATGTATATATATATATATATATATATATATATATATATATATATATATATATATATATATATATATATATATAGGTACTCTAGAAGTTTCGTGACCCATCGCCAGGCGTAGAACTTCAGCCCACAAACCTATTTTTGGCTCTACTGGTCATAGACCAGAAGAGCTTATGGGATGGTATGTTGTCCGTCGTCTGTTCGTCGACTGTCCGTCGTCCGTCTGGCAGTTAGCACAAGTTTGTTATCGCTACTCGTCCTAAATTACTTAGAGGATTGCGATGAAACTTTACACACACATTCATCCTATGGTCTAGTTGGTCCTTGATGAAAATGGTGCTTCTCGGACATCCAGTATGGCCGCCACAGCGGCCATCTTGAAAATCATGTTATCGCTACTTCTCCTGAATGGATGGTCACATCAACATTTAGTGTTCACTAAAAGACATCCTTATTGTGTCTACTTAATCCTAAATAAAAATGGTGCCGATCCAACATCCAATATGGCCGCCACGGCAGCCATCTTGAAAATCTTCTTATCGCTACTCTTCCTGAATGGATGGTCATATCAACATGCGGTTTTCACAAGAAGACTTCTTATGATGTCTAGTTGGTCCTAAATGAAAATGGTGCCGCTCTGACGTCCTAATGTCTTGATTTTCTTTGATGTGGATAAAATCTGTGATTACCTTTCTGTATGAATTTACTTCCACATCATGAATATCCTCTTTGGTGAATCCAGAGAACTCAAATAGACTGGATCCATTCAAAATTGTCTACAGTATTGACATTGTTAGATTTACCACCATTTTATTTGTATGCAGAGCTCTGGTAAGTATTTTGTTAAAATAATACAATTTTTAACAGCATCAGTCACAATGAGGATTTACCAAAAGCATTTAAGTACTTAGATGAACAATATCCATGATTACAAAAATACAAGATGAATGAATATTCATATTATATTCAATGATTTTGACAAAGTACTTCTAAGCAATTGTTGATCTGGCCACCATCTTGCAGCATGAATAAAATGATGCGAAACACGTGTTGTCATAATTCGAATGGTAGACAAAGGAAGAAATGGTCTTATCTTGATTCCTAGAAATGATATGGTGCCATTTAAATCGAGGTTCTGTGCCTGCGGGTCGCGGTAGAGAATGGTTAATATACAAATGAAACCTTTTGGATGTAACCGGAATTTGGTTTATGCTGACCACATCCGTTTTTAAAAAGATAAAAATAAACAAGAAGGGACAAATAGTTACGTTTTACTTATTTGAGTAGCGCTATATTAAAAGAATTAGGGTGGACCGCTCCATTGCAATACTATCTCGTTCATTTTGTTTTTATCTGGTTAAAAGGTATACCAATGCGGTAAATATGTCAATATCAGAGGAATTTAGAGCCTATGGTGCAAACCTTCAGATAAATCTTCTTAAAGATTAAGTGACAGGAAAATAAATTGATTTTAAAGACAGAGGTTGAAATCAAACACATTTGAACCACTAAATGTATTGACATCGATTTGGGTTATTTCACCGGTTGTCGCACGAAACCTCACAACATGCGATGTACAGTTTAACCTAACTGCACTCGAAAGGATTGTATAATAGTCTTCAGTAGTTCATGGTAAATGAGGAGTGATTCATATTTTACATAAAAATAATTGGAAAATATGTTTTACGTATTTTAAAGGTACGTTACGACTGCGGTAGTCCTATAATATAAAGATGAATAGAAAAAAGTGACGAATGAAGAAAGACCAAAGAGGAATTAAGGAGATTGTGCGTGTGATGGACAGAAGGAGAGACAGACGTGCAGACTGAGAGTTAGTTCATGGAAAGAAGTAGGAGTGTCGCCTGCTAAGTAAGCCATATGACTGTTTCTCGAGATGCTAGTATCATGAATATTATCCTAAAATATTAGCAAGAGTTTGTTCGATCGATATGCCTTTCAGAGGGAAATTTTAGAAAAGAGAAAACTCCAGCGGCAAAATACACATGAATCATACAGGCTTTTGCATTGTTAAAGACTTTATAATTTCCTTTGTTGTGCTTACTTTATCTATGCTTCACGTAAACGCACATTGGCCATGGCCACCAATCTCTCGTGCATAGTGTAATGTTATGTCAATAAAAGAGTGAGAGGAACCTGTCAGGTTATGTATGACAGGGATCACGAATGCAGATGATATAGTGTGTTGTCAAATTAAAACGGACATATTTCTTCTCCTATCAAGTTTAAAACAAAAAATAAAGTGATTTGACGCGTACAGGGAGCAGCAGTGGCTCATTGGTTAAGGTGTTGGATTCCGTGACCTGAAAGGTGCTGGTTCGATTCGCACCATCAAATCAGCCCGGATCGGCTACCGTGATGTGTCCAACAAGGTACTCTACTTGCCTCGGCACAATATAACCTTCAAAGTGTTGATGTGCCGTAAAAACACAAAACCAAACCAATCATCCAGTTCATCATTGCTTCCCTAATATATTTGAATGAAATATAGCGTATATACTCGCTTACAAGTCGAGTCCAACTGCAAACTGCACAGATCCAGATATGCCGTCGCACAATGCGCTGGCAGATCTGGGTCTATGCAGTTGTTAGGAGTAATCAGTAGAACAAACAATATAGACCCTGATCTGCTAGTGCATTATGCGACGGCAGATCAGGGTCTATGTTGTTTGCATTTGAATTCGACTTATAAGTGAGTATGTATACGATAGTGTACATGTTTGGAGCCGCTACGTTTCGTAGAGTAAAGTCAAATCTAGTAGAATATGCATGGAAGGTATCTGATGTATATTCATAACACCTCAGCTCTAATGCATATTATATCAGATTTCTTTACGACAAATAGCGGCTCCATATCTTGATGTTTGGATCTGTCAAAAATAACAAAATAGAAGAAAGGAAAGGGTCCAATCACAGTCTTAATTTTTTTAAAGTTGAGACGTAAAAAGATATGTACGTTTTTAATATGATAATCCATTGTTTCGTTTGTATTCTTGGTCACTCTCCTACATAACCTGACATATTCCTATCATTGTTTTATTGATATACCATTGCACTATGCATTATTGATATACCATTGCACTATGCATTATTGATATACCATTGCACTATGCATTATTGATATACCATTGCACTATGCATTATTGATATACCATTGCACTATGCATTATTGATATACCATTGCACTATGCATTATTGATATACCATTGCACTATGCATTAGAAATTAGGTGGCCGTGTTTAAACCATATACAGATTCACATAATGCTAACCTTATGAATATAGCCTCAACCCTTGCTGAAAGGAATATTCTTAAATTAAGGGAGAAAATTTATCACGAAAAGAGACTTTAAAATCACCTCTACGTCATTAAAAAATCAAAAAACAAAGGTGGATAATCTACGAATCAAGTGCAATCTAAACTTTTCATATGATAACGAGAACATCTATAGGCAATATCTCTGTTGACAAAAGATTATCTTTACCGCTAATTTCTTACGACTACGCATCGTAAACGGTAAAAGAAGATGAATGAAAGATGCACGTATAACGGAGAGATAAACAGACTTGTGTGTCTGCGTGTGTATGTGTGTGTGAGAGAAAGAGAGAGAGAAAGAGAGAGAGAGAGAGAGAAAGAGAGAGAGAGCACACTTGCAGATTTTACTGCAGATTGCGTGATTTCAATCTCTTTTTTGACCTCCGTCGGAAAATGAAGAAAATGCAGATATATTTGACCAAGATTGTATTCTACTGCCTTTTGATGCATAACAACGTGTTTTATTATTTTGCCATTAATATTTTCCATGCATATTTTATCACCAAACAAGAGTTGTTCATTTCATACTAGAGATAATAGGCATCAAAATGTTCCATTTCGACCAATGTTTAATTTTAAAATGTTGATAAATCAATTTTAGGACCTGGATGGAAAAACACTTATCCTGAAATTTACAATTTCCGGATTCTTTCCGTGTCTGTTGTGGTGAACTTGGGAAGAAAACAAAAGGAAAACAGAAATGGGGAAATCAGTAATCCAGACTCAACCTGTTAGTCGCACGAATATAACCTTAATTACATTTCTTAAGACTTGTTTCGATCAATATCTGAGTGAAATTAAAGGAAACAAATAGATGATCTACATTATTGCCATATTAAATCCTTTAAATTTTTCTTATAGTGTGTAAATCAGTGTGAGATTTTACCTGAGCCACATGCATTTGCATATTGATTACATACACTAGAACTTCGTTTGAGATCAAGCCCTGTACTCTCGAAAATCTTTAAGCACTAACCCAAATTCAAGCTCAAAGTTTAAACAGTCTGTAATTTTGATTAAAATTAAGTTATACTCATAAACCTTTCAGGATTTTCTTGAGCCCCTACCCTAGACTAAATTGCACTGACCTGGTTGCATTAAATTATCATATCTAATTTTAGGTTTTCAGTTCGAGCTTGAGTTTCGATGTCATCAAGGTTCGAGAATACCGGTCCTGAACTCATTTGAGCACTCAAAAATAAATTCGGATACCTGGGAGTTCGAATAAATTTTAGGTTATACCGAATTTGTAGATTTGAGGGAATATGCCACAGTTCTGATGAACCGATATTTCGGATGAACAAGTTTCGAATAAACGAGGTGCTGCAGTAAACAGGTTTGCATCCCACATGTAGAGCGTGAGGCCATAAATGAGCTCATATTTTAAAACAAACCCATGTCTTTTATAATAATTTACACTAGTTGTAAAATGCGTGGAGACTGAGTGACTTCTTAACTTTCATTACATTGTGTGTGTGTGTGTGTGTGTGTGTGTGTGTGTGTGTGTGTGTGTACACACATATATGCAGAGGCATAACAGTAGCAAGATTTGCAATATCGACGATAAATTGCACACCGATGATCATTGATAATCAAAAAGGTCAGTTGGGATTCGAACATTCAAAATTTTCTGGTCGAAATTTTCTGGTTCCTTCATTAACATTCTCGGTTACCCGGACTTGATGTGCAAGCCTATATCATAGGTCGATAACTGGTAAAGTCGGGAGGACGTAAGACAGAGCATCATGAGCAGGGAACCAGACTAATGAGTGCGGTGTATCATGGGAAAAGGCACGGAGATTCCGTACCTTCACAACGATGGAGGATGTTAATTATCTGCTGTCTCAAGAGTACAAGACGCGTGACGCAGTTTTATTTTAGCGAATCTTGAACATTGTCCTTTTGATATCCAAAAAATATTAATTTGCTTAAATACTTATATTTTTCCTATAAAACTATGATTAAATCTATATTTTACCTACATATGTCGAATGATTAGAATTTAAAACTCTTTAAATACTATTAAAGCTTATGAGATTTATGGAGTGGGAACTCAGTCATATACTGTGGGTATAAGTAATGCATATGCAGTCCTCCCATGGATGATAAATAAAGCAGTTTGTAGCTTAAAGCAATATTTATATCGTCAAGGAGATAATTTATCTCGAAAAAGTCAAGAAAATAACTTTAAAATGAAGTGTTTTGTTATCTAAAATAAAGCAGCTAAAAGCTGCTATCGAATTTAAGATGGCTGTAGGGCGCTGCAGGTGTATTGACAAAAGTAATTCATTTGCCTAGTGGCTATTCATCGTAAACAGGAAAAGCGTTATCTTATAAAATTATCAAGTATAAAACACAAACACTGCAGAATCTGTCGTCGAATGATTAGAATTTAAAACTGTTTGAATACTATTAAAGTTTTTCAGATTTATGGAAGTGGGAACTCAGTTACGGTCACATACTTTGGGTATAAGTTGTGAAAACTGCACTAAAGTAATGCATATGCAGTCCTCCCATTTATGATAAATAAAGCAGTTTGTAGCTTAAAGCAATATTTATATCGTCAGGAGATAATTTATCTCGAAAGAGTCAAGAAAATAACTTTAAAATGAAGTGTTTCGTTACCTAAAATCAAACAGCTAAAAGCTGCTATCCGGCTTGTGGACTGTTCTCGAAACATTCTAATCGAACTGAAGATGGCTATAGGGGGCTGCAGGTGTATTGACAAAAGTAATTCATTTGCCTAGTGGCTATTCATCGTAAACAAGAAGAGCGTTATCTTATAAAATTATCAAGTATAAAACGCAAAACAATGTGCAGAATCTGTCGTCAATTTAGAGCACAACCTTTCTACGTTTAATTATGTTTAAATGTCCTTGGTCGAGTGGTCTAACGCATTGGTGTAGTATGGTGGTCATTTCTGAATCCGTGAGACCTAATTTCAAACCTACACAGATTTTTTTAAAAATTGATTTTTCTTTTTTTTTCTTATTATTTTTTTTTTAAAATGAAAACCTTATTGAACATAAATATAAAGAGGTGCAGTAGAAACAACAATATCGATAACAACAATCCCTAGTTATCATTTACTTACTTGGCCGTAGTTAAAAAAACAACAGATGCATTCCTTCTTTTCTCAACTTTGTTGAGCCGGTTTAATGATTAAGGAAACATTTGCTACTTGGAAATAATTCAATTTCAGATGATCAACTGATAATACCGGCAAGCGTAAACACAATGATTAATGAGACCCAAAGAGAGTGGAAACATTTGTCAGTTAATGTTTGTAAACAATACCCGGGAAATCCACCTTTTCGAAAAGTGAGAAAAAGCATAGGCATATAGAGAACCGTTTCAGTAGTGTCACTCACAGACGATTTTAAGCAGGGAGTTCAAACTGGCATCTGGTCCTATAAAAGTCAACAAAAATTTTACATTTCAACAAATCGTACTAATGTAGACACAGACAGAAATGTTGTTTTATGTTTTTTTTAAAAATATTTTCTTGAGATTTAAAGAATTAAATTTATTTGTCTTGTATAAAATAATCAATTGTAAAATCGCAATGAGAGCATCCTCGGCTTTTCGATTTTAAAAAAAAAACCTCGCATGTGTCGCAGACGTAGCCAATCAAGAAAAGGAACCGAATAGGTAAGGGGATCACGAAAAATACTACGTCATTGTGCATAAGAAAACTAAAGTATTGATTCATTTAAGTAAAGATTAAAAAGTTTATTTCAGTTGAGTTGACAATACATTTCGTGGTTTGATTGCATTTAATTGGTGGTAAAATGACACCTGGAGAAAACCATACGCTTTCATAACGGATTCACACTTAATTTAGATTGCATTTGCAAAGATCTTTTCTCTACAGTAGTTTTAGTGCAGAATGTGAAGCTTTTGCCCAAAACGTAAGAGAAAAAAGTCTGGAATTCTTTACTTGCAGTGATGGAACACAGGGCTGACATGGTTACAAGGTAGCATGCAGCATACCTCACAAATATACTGATTATGTAACAATGAAGCGTATTAGGGCCGCCATACCTAGTCTGGTTGCTTTTTCCTTCGTTTTGGATTAGACATTAATCTGTAACCAGAGAAGTGAGGTAGGATCCAGTTAACATGTTCGTGTACTAATACTCGGAGACGATAGACTAAGGTTTAGATGATCCAGGAGTCAAAACAACTCTACGACAGCGATAAAAGAGTATGAGCTGCGAGGAGCGTGAATTTTGACATACGGGTAAAATTCTTGTTTCCGGCAGGTGAAAATATTCGGTTTACTTGGACTGCAACTGAAATGTTTTATTTATTTTTCAGTATGGCTTACAAAATCAGGGAAAATATGTGCTTTAATACTTAAATTTATCATAAAAAATGTATCCAGACAAAAAACGAAATTGTTGGGATTGTATTTATAAGTGAAATTGCAGGGATCTATATTGATAAATACCAAGTAAATCACCTCATCAAATAAACGAATATCGACTTCAGGTTGGTTTATATAGGGATGACGTTGATGATGAAATTATGCATTAGTTGTAGTCCATCCAATATGGACACCTATGATGTCATTTATAAAGGGTTTACACTCCCCATTCAAAAACTGAGTCTCGTTCAATTTGATTATGGTGTGACACTGAGAGATCTAATCCGCAAGTGATAATGTCTGTACAATTTGATTGTTATCGATAGGTGTCGCTCGCCTTTTTGTATCAGAGTTGCACGGTTTATAAGATTTTGTGATACTGAGCAAAAGTTGCTTCTATCTTTAGAAGTTGCATTTACTAAATCGAACATAAAAATGAAAGCATTGTTGATTTGGATACTCGACCATGGATCTGTTTCTTGCGCTGTGGAAAGAAAATTGGTTAACCTTTAATTTGTTGTTTAGGTGTATTCGAAAACATGCCTAGCCACAGGTACCGGACGCATTCCTGATACTAAAATGGGTCAAAATCATGATAGTAGTATGTTCAGAGTGAAGACTGTGTTTAAAACCCTTGTAATATATGGTCCCTTTGATAAATATATAATATGAGACAAAGTTTGTAACTCAAGAAATTGCAATCTCACAGCTAGTCATGGATTTCCTTATGGTATTTTCGTTTACAGTCACACTTTTTAATAATCTAGGTGTCATTTTAAAGTGGAGAAGTTTTCCTTTTCAACAAACTATTACACATCTGTATGCGTTAGACCTGGGAGAAGTTACGAGCCATTGAGATTTTTCGTCTGGTCGGACTCGATTACCGGTATTTTCAAGACTTGAACTTTATTGATACACTGCCACGCCAGAGCAAAGAGGCTAACATTTATTTAAAGAAGTATGTAATTAATTTTCAAACGAAAATGTCGCTAGCTTACACTTGAAAGAGGACTTTTAAGTGTCTCCGCCGATTCCCACCAACTTTCACACAATGCACACCATTGTAATCCAACTATTCAGCACACAATGTAGAGACCACAGCTAATTGGTTAAAAAATTTAATTGGGGTCAACACGTAATAACCTTCCAATTGTTTGGGGCAGCCAACAATCTTCCCGTTGATAGGCGCCCTTGAGTAGCTTTGTACTAATGTTGGTTTGGCTAGATTTATTACTTCGTATGTTACCAGGGTAAAACTGTAATAACAACAAAAAAGCACAAAAAAACTGTCCTTTTGTAAATTCCAAAGAGCTTGATGAAAATACTTACCAGACGTTCTGATTTCAAGTTGGTTTTGTGGCAGCTTTTGGATTGTTTGGAGATATGTGATACAAATCTTAAACAGCACCTATTAAAACATAAACTTGAAATTTAAGAAATCATTCGAACATATTTGGAGAAAAATATACAAAATTTTCAGAAAAATCCGTATAGCTAGCATTTCCACTGTATATCACGCCGGGGACACGAAAATGATGGAATATTTGGTAAAATCATCAAATCTATCAGCAGGAAGTTTTTCTTTGTTTGGTAGGATAGTCAATATGAAAAAACACTTCTGTAAGAAAAAGACACGATGATCTCTATGAGTTTGTGAACTGGAGAAAATAATTGTGACGACAAAAGCAAAGCAACGATGTCGATCATGATGTAGCTGTTTATCATCATGTTTCTTTCTTCATTTTTGTTTGTTGGAACTCTTCTTCCTTTACGTGTTTCTTGATCTTTTCGTCCTTAGTAACTAATTTTCATCTTCATCATAATCAACAGTAGCCGACACAGCATCAGCATCGCTACCATCATCATTGTCATTGTCATCCTTATCATCATGAAAACTCGAGGCTACTTGTTAAAGTTAATGGACACATTTCGTTTATCCTTACTAAAAAGATTTGTTGCGTCAGGTAGGGTGGCATTGACAATTCAAAGCCTGGAAATTATAAAACTTGTTAGTCTGAGATTTTGTTTCCACCAATTACAAATTATGTTACTTTTGAAAAATCGTTTTTCAATCTCAAATTCATGTTCACAGTTTTATGATCTCCAGGTCAGTTCTTGTCTCTTGCTTGGCAAGGATTTTGTGATCCCGGTGTCCTTGAGAAAGTATTTATTTTTAAATAACTATTGCCTGTTATTGTTTTTCTTAATTGGAAAAGAATGATTACCGTTATAATTAATTATCAATATTGTTATATATTAATTGTCCTTGCTTTGATCCTTAGGACACAGTATTTGATGATGTAATTTGATAGCTGTCAAACCTATTAAAAAGTCTTTGTCAGTCTCTGGTGAGTGCAAAGATGAACTCATATGACACTTGTATCACCTTCAAATCCCTCACAGAACTATTAAGAGCAGTAAAGATTGCATATAGCTAAGACTGTATTCCACTGTCCAATGGATTTTAAACACAGAAACCTGGCGCATGTTTATTTAATGAATGTGTAGTTGTGATTATGTGAGTGTGTGTACACATATGAATTTGTGTGGTGATGATATTTGACAATACTAAGGGACCAACTATTTAATTTTAGGTGGGTGGGGCTAAGCTTTTTTGCCAGAAATGTTCCGGTCCACCAATTAGCTTGAAAACAATATTCTTTCTCTGCTTTGTAAAAAAAGGAACTAATTTGATCAATTATATTAATTGAATCCCTCAGTGTACCAACTATTTTCTGACTGAAAGTATATTAAATGCTTCAAAGAAAACATTTTTATTTTCTTTTATTCAAATTTGAATTGCCAGTCATGTTAAATAGGTTTATATGAGTAGATAACATATTTTCAATTGTACAATGTCGCTTTTTGAGCGTCGCACGCACTGACTTCCACCCCCAGCCTTTTAGACCTAACCCCACTACCACCACCCTTTTGAGTTTAACAAACCCCAGAACACTCTCTGGAAGGTTGGCAGGTATGTGAACAACAGCATGTGAACACGAGTTTGTGTAATACACAACTCTCAGCCAGCTATATTGACGCAATAGGGCCTGCTGCATGTGTACAGTAACAGGGACGTTACTTCTGTGGAAGTTCTACAGAAATAAAGGTGTTAGCCATTGTAAGCACTGTTATAAGATATTGAGAAGAATTTAACATCAAAAGAGGACGTAAATTTCAGATCCCGGCTTGGGAAAGGTTATTTGATATTACATGAATCCATCTGACTTGGAGATTCGCATTAACAGCCCTGATTGTAGCCCAGCAATTAACAGCGGAAGTGTGTTAAGGTTTAGGTGCCCTTCTTGGTCATTACACCATGTATTGTGGCCATATGACTTCTAATGAGTTCATCAAACACTATAGATTGTAATTAATTTATCTGACAGGATTACCTGGATAACAGTATTGCAATTGCAAATAGGAAACAATTATTTAATCAACTGCCACTTAAACAAGCAATTTAGATGGTTTCATTCTAATTTCTTCAATTTCACCAGAAAATGACACGGTCGCAAACATTTATAAACAATTTTAACACAACCCCTGTAAATGTTCACGAGAGCACTTGCACAGGTGTCTTCACACCATAGTGTTCATCTTTTCAAACCATAATGGTCACTTTGTTACGGATAAGTAACCTCAACTTTTCAACTTCTTTTTTCGGGGTTAATTCAAAACTAAATCTGGCTCTTTTGGATTTTATGAATTTGTTACATAGTTTGAAAACAATAAAAAAAACTCTCAAAAATTAATTGCTTGTTCTAGTGGCAATTGATTAACTATGTATACCTATTTGTGGTTATAACAATGTAATCTAAGTACTCCTATCAGTTAGAGTAAGTTAAACTGAAGCAAATTGTAAGCAACGATAGTAGTAATATGAGGCACGTGGGGGGCAAAAGAGGCACTTGGGAGTTATACGAGAAATAAACATGGAGAGCTACTTCGGGGTCAAAAGTGTGTAGGGGATCAAAAAAGTGTTTATAGGGTCAAAATTGTTTATAGGGTCAAAACAGTGTTTATAGGGACAGAAGTGTTTATAGGGTTAAACGGGAATGTATGTTATGGTCAATATACACATAGACAAAGAAACAAACACAGAACATATAAACACATATGGCAATTTGATTAAGATTTATTTTCTTAGAGATGCGGGTGGCCCTTAAAAGGATCGTTTGTTTTCTTCTTCTAATTCTTCCTCCCTGACCGCCATTTCTTCCAGCATCTCTTCAGGGAGAAATTAGGGTTTTTGTTCTCCTCATCAGGGATCCAATCTGGATAACCCATCTTCCTGAACCTTTCCTGGACCTTGATCCAGTGGACATTGGGGCACTGGAAGACCCTTTATTTCTTCTTCTCTTCCTTTTTTTTCTTCTCTTTAGCCCAGGTGGCCTTAATCTTCACTACTTCATCTTCCATCACTTTTCTTACAAATCCCTGAGCTGTATTCAGGGCAGTCTCTTCCCTTCTCACACTACTTAAGGGTGGGTATAACCAAATGTCTTCCTGTACCTTTTCTAGGAAGTACTTAACCTCTTCCATCCAATCTAAGGCTTCCTTCAACTTCCCCACTTGACAGGGTGAAACTACCGAGGCTGCCTTCATTTTCAGCAATTCCTCCTCCATCACTTAATGGACAAGACTCCTGGCTGTTTTCAGGGCTGTCACTTCCCTGCTCACACGGTGTAGGGTGACCGGGTAACGCAAATAGCTCTCTATCTTGTCTAACAGGGACTCTACCACCATCATCCAATCCCAGGCTTCCTGTAAATTCTCCACCGCGGTGATTCTTGTCTTCTTTTCAGTTAACGACGAATGGCGAACACGTCACTTTATATGCTTGAAGCACGGACATGAAGGAAAACATCCCTTATGCAAAAATACAACCCTCACACATAATACCAAAAACAGAAATCACGCGGACCTAAAAGAAACACTTTTTTAATTTTTAACATAAGTGTAAAGGAGTGTTTATAAGCACACTCTATACAATCACTCACTATATAACCACACATGTTTATAAGAAAAGCTTTTTGGGGGGATGGGGAAAAAAAGACAAAGACAAAGACATACACTAAACATACAAACACAAATTTTTGGCAATTTTTTTATTTCTTTTCTTAGAGATGTGGGTGGCTCTGAAAAGGGCCGTTTGGTTTCAAGTGCACATAGAGATTTCCGCACCTCTTAGCTATATATCCCAGTTCTCTGTATGGGGGAGAGTGAACTTCTGAATTGGATACTGTTGTGGGGGTTGCTGTTGCTGTGGCTGCGTCTGAGTCCTCACCATCGGCTTGACAGCACAGTTGGGTATCATCATGATATAAGGCAGCAGCTTTTCTTTCTTCTTCTTCTCCTCTTCTTCCTTCTTTTCCTCCTCTAGTACCTCTTCCTCAAATGTGATGTGGACAAGCTCCTCCATCAGGCGACGAACAGGTACACTTGAATTTCCCTCAGCTTTTCGGTCCTACGGCTACTCATTGTAGTAGAGGTTGACGAGTCAACGATGGGTGGCTAGACTAGTGACTGATTTTAGATTATAGTTGCATGCGGTCATTCGGCCATGTGCGAGTGGTTAATGGGCGCACAGAGCCCTATGTAATTAATACACACCGCTCCCTTGCTGCATGGTTTCCCTACTTTGAGGGTTCATTAGAGGCGCGAGATGGGAGGGTGTGTAATTCACTCGTCAGATGAGTTGCCGAGCTGCAAACCCATCTGACACATTACTGCGCGCATTACCTGCCTGGAGAGGCAGACTGCACGGACTCGGCAAGGGAGGCGCGAAGCAGAACATCAGCGTAGCTAGCGGGATTGGACACTCACTATACTTTCCCCCAAGGGCTCTGATGTTGTCAGCTGCCTTAGTGAAGCTTTATCTCTGGGTCTTATTTAGACTTCCGTCACACCGGAGTCTCTTGGAATTTGCAGAGACCGTCCGGAAATCTTCAATGTGTTGTACCGCTGCATCTCTATCCTCCAGGAATTCACCCAGTCCAGAATCATAAACCTGGTCGTGGAGGTACGTTGACACCAGTTGTTTGGGCGTGGGCGATGGTGGCTGCTGCTTCTGTTGAGTTTTCTTTGCTATCGCTCTCGTCTCCGGCTGTATTGTAGGCCTTCCCTGCTACTTTAAGACAGGATGCGTCGCTGCTGCTTCGCGTGGTGGGTGCGTTTTTCTCCTTTAGGCCTCCTATTTCCTCGTTACCTCTTGGGCCTCTTGAGTTCTTTTTTCTTCATTTCTCTCCTCTTCCCTTCGCTGCCTTGCCCCTGCTGTTTTCACTGCTGGTGGTGGCATTGAAGTTTGATTCCCAGCTTCAGGCATTTTCGAAGCTGGGATTAGCGTTGTTCTTGGAGGTGGTGGGAATTCTGTCCTGGATACAACGGGGCGGGGGGCGGGGGGCTGGGGGTACTCGGTAGCGGTTGAGTCTTCGTCGTACGCTGCTGCTGTTGCTCCTGCGTGTTTCCTCCCTGTCCATGTCTTCTTGGGGGCTACTTCTAATTCTCCTATTGTCGTTGAAATCCTCATCCCAAATCAGTAGAAACGTTGTTTTACTAGACTGAGCTCGTATTCTCCACCCTGAAGCAATGATAAGGCCTAAGCCTTTGATACATTCAGGGCCAGGGTTGGTATCAATACTTCCATCTCTAGCACTATTTCTTACAACGTCTTACTAGTTGCTCTGTTCGCTGAAGACTTGGCCAGACTATTGTTTGTATTGTTGAATTAAAGACGTATTCGGCCATGTACGTCTACATACCCACAGAGCGCGCAATGCGCGCATTTCCTGGGGGGGGGGTAGTTAATACATACCACTCCCTTGCTGCATGGTTTCCCCACTAATGGGGTTCATTTAAGGCGCGATATGGGAGGGCGTGCACATTTACTTCTACCTGTACATAGGATTAGAACCACAATGTTTACAGGTTACATGTACTTGACTGGATGTCTGGAGTGGTAGGCAGCACGGGCTTGGCATGGGAGGCGCGAAGCGTGACGAAGTACTGAAATGCCATGAACGTATATCATCAAATTCTGCCCAGTTAGCTAAATCGGGCTGTCCCTAAAACCAGTTAAGTGTTAGCCACTTGTTTAATTATGGCAATACTTCAAGTTTCAAATTTCTTGATTTATCGCGATTCATTCAGGTAAAAATTTTGCGCACATAGTGAACATGTTTTTCCAAAAACAATACTAATCGTTGAGTCAAATTACTCATATCATTTTAGTATTACGCACATTTCTAATTTCATAGTAATATTTTTAGACGGTGGTTCAAAATTGATCAAATTTGTTTTTAAAAAAGTATAGCCGAAAGGGGTTTTCAAAATTTCAAAAGGACAACCCCATTCAGTCAGGCAAATTGATTAGCAGCATCTGGTCCCCGGTACTTCTGCCTGGTGGAACTGCAAGTTGGCTACGTCAATGTACGCCTCCAGGTTCATCTCCGTTTCGTCTGTTTAGAGCTGCTGTGTCAGCCATCTTGGTATCAAATCCCTTCCACAATATGTAGTGGTGGGGTTCATTTTCGGCGCTGGGGTAGGCAATTTCTTTTCGTAATCCTATCCCGTCTGCATGGTGTCCCCACCTACAATAGTTTCCAGGTCCGCATGGTCTCTTCCCAAGTGGGGGGGGGGCGGTTGGCTCGGAAACCAATAACCTCGCCTTCCTCTTTCATGGGTCGATTCCCTTCGTTCAGTTCTATCTTGCTCTGCCGTCTTGCCCTCATGGTAGCTCGCTCTGCTACTGCATACTGCTCCATGTAGTCGGCATTCTGGCGAGGGAGTAGGTCGACAGTAAATCCATTGGTCCATATGTAGCAGCTTGGCCCCATACTTACATAATTTGCAATTGAGTGCTCATAGTTGCATGGACCAACGCTGCCTCCTCCCCTCCTCGTTCACTGCGGCTCTGCTCTGTCCCACCTGCTCTGTTCCACGGCTGCTTGCTGACTGCGCCCGCGCGCGTCGGCCAGACTAGCGAACGAGTCGCTTTATATCCTTGAAGCACGGACGTGAAGGAAAACATCCCTTACACCAGAAAAACAGCCCCGACACAGAAAATACAAAAATAAATCGTGCGAACATAACAGAAACTATTTTTAAAAAATGTTTATCATAAGAGTAAGGGAGTGTTTATAGACACACTTTATACAAACATACATCAAAAATACATATTTATGAGGGAAAGGTTTTTTTGAGTGGTGAAAAAAGACAAAGACAGACACAAACATACACCAAACATACAAACACAAAATGTTTTCGCAGTCATGGAGTAGTATCTCTTTTCTAGAGATCTGGGTGAAAATGACCGTTTTGGTGAGGACTTTAACGTCTGGTAGGACGGCCACGTCTCACCACTGGCTTCACTGGAGCACAGGACCGTCTTCTTTTGAAGAAGAAGGAGAATTCCTCACAGTCCATCTTACACTTCACTTCACCCTCATGGTCCTGCTGCTGCTGTTGTTGTTGTTGAAGCCACTGTTGCCGTCTTTACCTCACCTCCCAATCTTCTTTTTTTATTTATTTATTATTTTTTTTTTGATGAAATCCTTACTCCTTACGTAGGACACCTTCGACTAAGTCCTGTGCCATTTTAAGGAAGATCATCGTCTTCTTCTCTGCGTTCTTCTTGATCAGTTTATGCCTAACCCGATGCATGTTTACCATAGCTTTATTAAATGTACCAATCTTCGACGTCATTTTTAGCTGTTGACGAGGGTGACCCAACTGATGATGATTTTTTGCATTTACACCGCCATTCGGCCATGTGGATTAAAATTGAACAAGTGCACTAGACACTATCTGTTCAGTTATACACACCATGTACTATTTAATTCACCCGATCAGGTATTTATTCGTCAAATGAGTTGCTGCGCTGCAATCCCATTTGACGCATTAATGCGTGCACGGCACGTTTTTTAATTGTATGTCTGGCGTGGCAGGCTCCGCGGGCTCTACAAGTGAGGCACGAAGCGGAACGGAAGTAAAGAAACGCCACGAACGTACATGGTCAAATTCTGCCCAGTTAGCTGAGTCGGGCTGTCCCTAATAACCAATTATGTGTTAACCACATGTTGTAATTGCAATCAAGCTAGACTTTTTTCAAAATTTTCCTACTCTTTATCTCTAACCTTTTAGAATAAAGCGTACATAGTGTACATTTTTTTCCGACAAATAATTCAATACCAGATCAACGTGACCCATTATCTTGTGTGTTTTTAATTTGGCAATTTCAAGTGTTATTTTTGGAACTGTGAACTATAATGGATCATATCAGTAAATTAATAATAGTTGTTATCGAAATAGGTTTTCTCGTCTCCTGGTATTTCGAGTTCGGGAACTGGCGCAGGTTGTGGATCTCCGTCAGGTTTTCTGCTACCTCCACAAAACTGGCCATAGAGTATTTGGTACAGGCCTCCCTGTATTAAGTATGCATTACATGGGCCCCAAATTTCCACTCCTTTTTTACTGGCTTTCCCCTTATGCGCAACGACAGCCAGGCAATGTCTCGTAATGTCTCTCGTACTGCATCTACGAAGTGGTTTGCCGTTCTTTTATCTGAGAGTGGCACTTTGAGGCCCAAGTCAATTAGACCTTGTATGTCCGGGTCGTTATTTTCCTCCTCCTCTGCCTGCTCCTCCTCTATCTCATTTTCCTCTTCATCCTTGTCGGTGGCATGGGTAGATTCGGGTTTGGTTTCGGCAACGTCGATGGGTTCCGGTACAGGGTGGAAATGTTCTTATGCTCTCATAAAGGCTTCTTTAGGACTGTGTTTGTCGATGAGGACGTTTTGAAGAAATTCGTTTCCTTGCATCAAAGCGGCATCTTTTAAGGCATGAAATCCTCGAGTCACCAAAAGCGGATTTTAACATATCTCCTAAACCATGTCCTCGTTGTCGTTGTCGAGCGACTCCTTGGTACACCAGATATATATTGTGTTACAATTCACTGGAGAATCGTTTTCGAAAATGCAGTTTCACCGTAACTTTTCCTTTGGAGAATAGAATATTTTGTCCAAGATTTCCTTTTATACTAATGTTGACACTGTCAAAATGCGATTTACTGACAGGAAGATAATGAGGATGTACAAATTCACGGTGAACGTAATACGTATTTCCACCACCTGGTGTGCAGTGACGGCAGAATCCACTTTAAAAGATGTGACTCTCAGTAACGGAGCGGCTGTGTTTCCCACCACGTTGTACTCGACCACGTCAGAGTACACAAACAATAAATTGAGTCCTTCGTTGAATTCGACGGGGTAGCGAAAATATTGTTGTTGTTGATGTCTATCATAGGAGCCAGAGTAGTGTATCCACCCAAAATATCAGACAAAAAGTAATGGACATTATTTTGCCGTCCAAAAAATTCATTTTAAGACGATGAGCAATTTTATGATGCTCAATCGTTACAGACTTGAGAGCTTTCTCTAAGGCTTTGCCAAAATGGTCGTTGAAAATAACCGCAATGGTTTCCACCAGATGTTGAGCATTAAAACAATACCCCACATGAATTCTCATGGTATAGCTAGTCAGTGAAGGAGGTTTGGTGTGTAATGATTTTTTGGATTCGTAAATGCCAGGATAATTTTTGTCCAAGTGTTCTTGAACTTGTTCGTTCAGGATATCCACGATGAAAGTATTTTGACCCTCGCTGATATTGAGAGCTTGCGTAGGATGAATGATTTCTACTAAAGCCACTTTACAATGAGCTTCCTGATCCAATTGTATGGCTTTAGGTAATTTGGCTTTGAAACAACATAAGGTGTTGTTGGGAAACATATCCATTGAACTGTCACTCGGTAAGGTGAAATAAAATTGGCTATTCATAGTTCGATGGTTCTGTTATCTGAGGAGTCACTTGAGGTCAAAGGAGAATGATTTTCTAAATGTTCCAAAAGAGGGTTACTGTTGCTGTAACTGGAAGAATGATGACTGGCGTTGGCTGCAATGCTACCGTTCTTGTTGTTGTTACTGTCCGTTGTATATTTCAAGTAAGGACTGGGTAGAAGATAACCAATACAACTGCTGAGTAAAATGGTCCACAACTGTTTGTCTCCTTGTTGCACACTCGAATTGGCAATCGCTGATGATGACACAATACACCACAAAGATTTGGCAGATAAAGACGATTTGATTTTTAGGCACACGTTCTCCACACCACACCCACAAAGGTCGTTTTTGTAATTCTTGAAAAGAGGAATTCTGAGAAGGAGAGGTAGTTGATATATTTAATGGCATGATGGATACTTTATTTTATAGTCAATGACTTGGGAAGCGGCAATCCAAGAATCAAAACTAGGTGGATATCCTTTCCAACGCACTTTCACTTATTCCAGTCGACGTTTGCCCACTTTGCGTGTTCTTCGATCGAAAATGCTTTCGATATCGTGCACGTCGTTTTCTTTTTAGGTCACTCATTGTAACTCAGGCAAGTAAAATGTTTATTTTAACACGTCTCCGTGCATGCCTTCTAATTTATAGACAGGAGAATCACGTCCACGAACTTATCCAGTGACACGGAACAATTCAGTGGTCCAGTTAGGTATATAGCCTTAGTCAAAAGTGCGTTTGATTTTTCCAATGCGAACAGAATATCCAGTCTTTAACACCACTTCTTTCTTTTGTCCAATCTTGGGCGTTACAAACAATCGATCAAACACCATCCGATGCTACGGTGGTATGATTGATTGTAAGCTTTGACCAGACATGTAACACATTGATGTACTGCGAGTGTGTTGATGTGTAAAATATTTCCACATGCGTTCCTTCAAAGTTCCTCGAAAACGTTCCACGACACATGCTTTGGTTTTAAGATTTTCAGTGATAGAAATATTAATGTGTTGTTGTTTCAATTCCTTTTGAAAAGCTTGGTTCAGAAATTCGGTGCCTTTGTCTGTTTGCCATCGTAAAGGGTGACGACCACTTTGTTTCAACACCGGTTTTAAAGCGCGTACTAACTCGGCACTGGTTTAGGAAGTCAAAGGAATGACCCAAGCTGATTTTGAAAACACCTCAATGACATAAAACAAATAATTATAACTACGATTGTACGCTGCCAAGTGAGGGACATCGGCTAAATCTGCTTGACATTGATGATTGATGCCAGCCACTTTGGTTTGACTTCTGGAAAATTTTCGTCGAATGAATTTGTGTAAAGTGAACATCGATTGTTCTTGTAACCATTGTCGTACTTCTGGCAAACGACACTTTTCAGTTTGGTTTTAGCTGCCCGATACAATTTTTGAACTCCTCCGTAACCAACAGCATATGCAAGATTGTAGTAAATGCTAGCTAAAAGTTTCTCCATGATGGGCATGACAGTGTCGCTCCTCAATAAGTCACCCACTGTTCGATACTACTTTTGGATTCGTGGGGTATTGGTGGTTGGACGAAGCTTGACGTGTCCGACGAGCAACAGCTGTCGGTTGTGAAATGGTCACTTTTTACTTGATATCTTTTTCACGTCTGTCTTCCCTTCATTCTTTTCTTCTTCTACTGAAGAAGGTGGACATCATCTTTTTGACCCAATCTTTCATTTATTCTCCTTGGGGTATAGGGAAGGGTGTCAACAAGGAAGCTGCAATCTTACTAGATATGGGAGCAGACAAAGTTTGAGACACTTCTCGTGTGTCTTCTTCTTCTATCATCCCAGTGGCGGTGTCTGACTTTAGGTTCACTTTTCATCATTGCCTTGAAATCTTTCAGAGTCGGTTTAGCTGTCGTCTAAAGCTTTCTGGTGAAAGAGTTGAAGACGTTGCAATACTTGGCCGTACCGTTGGGATTATTCTGTTTCTGACAAATCACTTCGACCCATAAACGATTGTAAGTATTGTTGTAATTCCATCAATCGTTTGTAGGGAACTAAAGGCAGTTTTCGTTCTTCCATAAGATCCGAAGACACAAGTGTGCTGTCTTTCCAGAGAAGGGTGTCCTTTTTATCTTCTTTTTCTTCCCCTCCTTATCTCATAACTCCTCCTAAAAGGGGTCCCTCAATCGATCCTAACAAAGGAGCAGCTATTTTTAACAACGGTCCTATTAGCATGGGTAAAAATCCTCCTTGTTGCACTAGCATTTTTATTTCTTTTGACTCAGGGGTATTTTTCACCATTTGTCGAAAAACGTTCCGATGTTTTCCTAATTTCTGTTTCTGCATCGTGGAAAAAGGTACCGTTCCTTTCAACACATTCAAACAACATTCACACACGATTTCCATGATTTCTTTAGGGTCTGTTTGAATGAGTTGTTTTCGAATGGAAGAACTGGATTTAGTCAGGACTGACAAAACATCCCAATGTTTAGCTAAACGAGGCGGGAGTCCCTTTCATGTTTTGCCTTTCTTTGGACGACTAGGGTGGTGTGCACTTTTTGGGGCCATCTTTTGTGTCAGGAGCAAACAAAAACACTGAGGTCAATCTGATTCCACGCTTATTTTTTATACTGGAACTTGTCTCCACTGATGGTCAGCACGTCATATCAACTGTATGAAAGGCATCAGCCGACGATGAAGTGTTTTCTATGGACTAAATAGTGTCAGTTCTTGTTTGGATAAATCCAATAAACTTTGTAACATTCCTCTTCTGTCGTGGACTTTGGTTTTAGGTGAGGCCTATTTTTTAGCGGCAGCAGCAGTGGATAAAGCAGCAGACGTAGACGCCACCGGAGAAGTGACTTTCGAAATGGGTTTCGAATTTTGCATCAAATTAGGAACACGGGTCTTAAATCAGGTTTGGCAGGCATCATCATGAACGGCGAAAAAGAAGTGGCAGGAGGAGACACCGTCACTGCCTCTCGTGGTTTTCTGGAGTACGTACGCGTCCTAGCAGCTGTACCTCTCTTCTTGGCAGGAGGAGAAGTTTTTTTCTTCTTGGGGCTTTTATTTTTCTTGTTTGCACTTGTTGTGTGTTGTTGTGGCCATCTTTGGGGGGGGGGGGTATTTTTCTTCTTGGTTTTGGCTTGGGCATTAGGATATTATTTCAAAAGATAACGAATAATGACACCGCCTAAAGAACCACTTGCACCAGGTTTCAAAATGATTTGCTTTCTGGTTTGTGGATCGATTCTTTGATATGCCAGTTGTGACAACGTACTTTTATGTTTTTCAAAAAATCGTTTGCTTTGATGGGGTATGTGAACGATGCATTAAAATAATTGACATGCTGTCAAAGTAAACCATCGTAAGACTTCTTTGAGACTGTCTTCTAACAAATGATGAGGGACAAGTGCATTTTTTTCGCGACTGATGCCATACAGTGCACATATCAATTTGGTGGGAGGATGAGATTGAAAGGAAGTCTGTTGAATACTGTTGGAAAGAACAGACGTGGTGAATGTTTTTATAGTTTTTTTTTTGTTTGTTTTTTTCAGAGAGACGCCAAAGGAGACATGTAGATGACAGGACCTCTTTCTCGACACCAATGAAACAAGTTAGTACGAAATCTCAAATAATCGGGAGTTGTTGGTTTTAAATCGATGAGTAAATACGCACGAGGTGCTTGACTGGCATCGTCGTACGCACAATTTAGCCAAGGAGTTCCTAACTGTTTGGCTAACACTTGCACTTGAAATTTGTCTCTGGGGCTTATAAACAACACCACATAATGGGCATTTCGAATTTTTGTACGATGTGCTGTACATTGTTGATACAAATATGGAGTAATGTAAATAATACTGGCCTTAAGATGATGTCCTTTTCGTGTAAACCAAAGTTTACTTTCTTCTTTGTCTTCTCCTAACATGTCATCGAAGCTGACCAGATGTATTTGACTCAAGTTAGACACGATCCCATCGTCTTCGCGAGGAATGCCTTCTACAAACGAAATAGATTCTCCTTGACTTTCTTGGAGTAAGGTGTAAGACGATTGACACTCTTTGTAACACCACACGATACGGTGAGGTCGACGATCAAACAAATCGGATCAAACGTTTGACAAATTCGGTTTTGCCTGAACAACTCGGTCCAGCAATCAACATGTTAAAAGGATGGCGAAGATACAAAGCCTTCCAACTTTGACGATCTAACTTTTCGTCAATCACTTTGAGAACAGAAGAGGAGGAAGAGGAAGAGGAGGAAGATGCAGCCATGACTATGGTATTGAGAATTCTAAGAGGATCATGAAAGACACAAGACATTTTATATATGAAATACACGTTTAATGTTTGTTTTTTCTTCCAAAAGTGTCACCACTACAAAAACATATTTACATGTCAAGCATTAAAACACGAAAACAAAGTTCACTTTTTCTTTTCTTGGATGATTAGTGACACGCAAGGTCTTTGGCATAGTAAGCCACTTCTTGTATCCAAGCAAAGAAACCAGGATTTTTCCAGTCAAGTACATCTTTCCAGTTGTCAATTTGTTGGTCAGTATGAAGTGTGAATAAAGTTTGACAAATGTCTTCTTCACACGGAGGTACACAACTTGTTTTCATCACTATTCTCAGCACTTTTAACACAATTTGTCTTTCATGCACCGATAAAGTGTGAATGGTTATGTCTTTGTTGCATGAACTGTTCATAAATAGTCCACACAGAATTTCATGGGAAACGATATCCGAGAAAGGTAGTCCATACACATACCCACAACACGATGTCCAAACCTCAGTGGAATCGTAGAACGTGGAAATAGTTCTTGTAAACGTGTTTTATAATCCTCTAAGTCCCGAACACTGTCATTGACTTCCTTCCTTTGTTGCAACACAACAATACAACAGTCTCGGCATGGTCCACTTTTATATTAGTCCTTGGCAGCAACGTCGTCTTTCTTTTTGAGGAAATAGTCATACTTTTGTGAAACGAAATCTGGTGGTAAATTATAAGAAACCAAATCAGTCACTAATTCACTCACCACACGCCGTGAAGAAATTTGTTCTTGAAGTGACACTTCTTTTAAACGTTTTTTTTTTTGTAATCCTCTAAGTCTTTGTCCTCTCGAATTCTGTGTACCACTCCCACATTGTTGGTAGAAGTCTTAGCATCGAAATTCTTATGAGTTGTGGGTAGTGGATCAACGTTTCACCCTTTAAACAATTTGAACAG
The DNA here is from genome assembly GCA_029931535.1 of Margaritifera margaritifera. Taxonomy (NCBI): domain Eukaryota; kingdom Metazoa; phylum Mollusca; class Bivalvia; order Unionida; family Margaritiferidae; genus Margaritifera; species Margaritifera margaritifera. Next base: position 77,111 of record JAQPZY010000441.1, read on the forward strand.
AATCAATCCTCGTATAGCATTCAGATACCACTGGTTCAAACGTCTATGCCGTAACGGATGTAATTGTTCCTTGCGTGTCACTTGAATCTGTACAAGCTCTGTGTAAATGCGTTCTCTCAGCTCAGGAGGCAAACTACGAATGTTCTCTTCTAAAGTATCCGACATATTACTTCTTTGGACCGACCAAAAGAAGGTAGTGACAACGCTGAGACCATCGGGCATGTTCCAAGTAAGCTGAGTCTTTATACTCCCATTCGTGAAGTGTCACACAACAGCTTAAACACTTGACTTTATCTCCTTCTCCCAAGTAGACAAATCCGGCTCTGGATAAAGCTTTGGGGGTAGGTCCTTGCAGATATTTAGGCCATTTATCTTTGAACGCCTGGAATCGCCTTTCAAAGTCACAATAGCCAGGCAAAGGCACATGAAACGTGTGGTCTTCCTTGATGGGTACATTTCGTTGTGCTAGTAGTGGTATCCAGAGTGGTCTGCCAATGTATGGATGACATCTGTAGGTAGGTAGACACTTAGCATCATATTGACCAGTAAAGCAGAACTGCGTCGTGGTACTAGTGGAGCGGTAAGGCATACAGCAAGGTAGTGTTGCATCCATCTCATCGCACGCCACCGCATGGCACTCGAGTTCATAATCGAACTTGGAGTCCACAAGGGGTCCCTCACTCGGTGTCTGTGTCGAGTTCGTCAGTATTAGTGCAAGTGTACTGGCCTCCACATTGAACTTGACGTTTACAGTGAGTTCCGCACTCGGTTGCCGTGTGGAATTATTCATCATCTTTCTCGGTCAGCGTTTGAATTCACAATGAAGTATAGGTCTTGGAACTTGACCCTTTTTTATACTTGAGAACGGTACTGTTCGCACGGTCGAAACACCAAAGAAATGTAACGACAGCTTGGAGTTTGTATTCAGAATGAAATATTGGTTTTAGAACTTGCCCCTTTTTGATACTGGAGAACGGTACTGTTCGCACGGTGGAAAAACCAAAGAAAGGTAACGACAGCTTGGAGACCATCTGGCATTTTGCAGCATAGCTGAATCTTTAAAATCCATACGGATTGTTACACCACAAGACCCTGTCCAAAGTAGACAAATCCTGCTCTGGCTAAAGAGTTGGGAGTGGGTAATTCATTCCTATGTTTAGGCCATTTTTTGAACGTGTTTAATCGACTGGCACAATCAAAATAGTCAGGCAAGACCAGGGGAATTTGTATTCTTTCAACATGAAGTCTGCAGTGGGCCCATCACACGGTTGCTGTGTTGATGTCATCAACATTATTGGTGACTGTCTGTTCTACTGAAGATCGGCGTGTCCGTACGGTAAAGTGTTGTGGTCTGGAAGTCGCAATAGTTTCTGGTACACAATTTGATAGATTTCTTTCTAAAGGTCGACTGACGATTTGGTGGTTTGGTAAACGTACAATTTTCTGGGGCTCTAATATTTTCACTCCAAAGTTTTGATCTTGTCCGCACTGTAAAGTTTCTTTCAAGACAATAAAGTTGACTCGTTGACTCACTTGATAGTTCAGTGTCAATTCTTTGACTTGGCATTTGGTACGCAGTTGTCCCTGTCGGTCTCTATATTTGTATCCGTATTTTTGGGGCCGCCGTTAGCAAAACCGACAATCATATCTTGTGGGTGCTCGTCCGTCCATGCCCCTCAACGATCCACTTCGATGGTTGGGTGTTGGTGGTTATCTCGACGATGAATGTACATACTATTGTCGGTGTCAAAGTACAGAACTTGATCTCCAAAAAGTTCTAAGGCATCATCATACAATTTTAAGCGAGCATTGACTGTCATGTACACTGCAATTCTGATATTGCCAAATTCGTCGGGGGTGCACACTTTGTCGCTTCTTCGTGATTTACCAAGATCAAATTTTCATGGATGATTTCAACGTGTTTCATCAGTTTTCCTTTGTCGTCCACAAGTTGAAAGTATTGGCTTCAATCTGCCAAGTATTCCGTCTTGGGCAATCTCGAGCGTTGTGCCAATATCCCCCACAAACAACTGACCATGAATTTGGCCAACGATCTTCTTCCTTCGTTCTTTTCCACACCTTCTAAAGTAATGCCTTCGATAGAACGGTACTGTTCTTTGAATTTGTTTTTGTCTTTTAGTGTCTGACATCAAGAGGGATAGCCACTTGCTTCTTCTTTGAATTTATGAAATTCGTTGACGTAGCCTGAGAAAAGTCCTAGACTCGAGTCGTCATCCTTTTGTTTTTGTTCGATGATAGGAAAGTGCCAAATTTAGTATATTTTTAACAAACGGTATCCCCGATCCAGAGCACGAAACAATTCGACGCTTACCTGTCAAAGCGCGCTCTTCCTCCGTGTGGCTGCAAGGTTGGTCTTGATTACACGTTTCAATACACGTACAGCATAAAGGAAACATCAGTTTTCCTTGGCAATGATGGGGTAAGACATGGTAGTACAAGGTTGTCGGGGGTAAGACTTTGCATTTGATCAATCCTTCGTATTGACGAATGTGTTCCAGGTCAATGTATTCTGTGATCATTTCCGGGTGTCTGGTAGGGAATCGAGGATATTTGCACACCCAAGGATACAACGAACACACATCGATTTATTTGATTTCTTCTCCTCAAGATTCGTCTACATCGTACAGCAAGCGAGTGGCATTGGTTCGTCCTCCAAACAAACTGTCGCGTGGGTCCAAAGGTTCAATTACTACCACGTCGTAACTTTCTGGATCTGTTTTGAAACGTCGACTGTACTCGTGCTCGCACATTTCGACCACTTGGTATCCTTGACATTCTAACTTCAGGTGTCGTCGGTTTGCTCTTACAACTCTTCCATGGTGGAACCTGAGAAAGGATTTTTCAGGTCTCGTTGAGGTGGGGCATCCGTGAAATAAGCATCCTTGAAATTTGTACACCGTCTGGGTTTTTTAAAATTCCAGCCATCCACGGAAAGACTTCCAATTTTCTTTTCTCCCCCGTTTCTCGCATGTTGTATCCATTTGTCTTCCCTTTCACACCAGTAATGGAGCCAACGCAAAATGTTGTGAGAGTATTGACGGCTCACAGAGAGATAAGTGCCAGGAGGTATGATGGCCAGTTGGTTCTCGGGCATGAACTTGCTTCGGTAGACTGATCAACACGCTTTGGCAATGGTACAAGCTTCCTTCAAAGGATCGACACCTCCGTGATCCAGAAATAATTATCGAAATTTTTCATAGCAACGGTGTAAAATGTCCACATAGGATCGGCAATATTTCGCCATTTCTTCTTGAAAGTCAAACGGGTCTGAAGCGTGAGTGTGGTACCAAGCGTAGAAGGCTTCTCGTTGTTCTTTGAGCACAACGTCGGGGTCGTAATAGTGAATGTCAGGCAAATGCGAGAGCACAGTGTGTTTAATCGCTTCGGTATTGAAAATGTGTGGACATTTCTGTCATTCCAAACGTTTTAGTCATTCGAATCAAAGGCATGGAATCTTTAAACTGTACTTGTCCCACTTTCATGTAAATGAGTTTGGCTTCGTTCATGGTGACTTGGGAGCAGTCAGTACTTTGTTCTAAATAATATGTCAGAAGAAATTGTCCATCATATCCCGAGAAATTGTGAGTCATGACTGTAGCATATCGATGACAGTCCCCGTAACGTTGGATGTCCTCTTCGCTCCAAGTGTCGTCAGTAGGATCTAAGATCCATTTGGCAAAATCGGCAAGAGTGCAGGATCCTCGAAAGATTTTTTCACGTCCTCCTGGAATCTTACTACAATGGGGTATACTGCAAAATATAGGTTCTTGTATGCACTTCTCACAAGCCCAATGAGCGACGCAGAACTTGGGGACGTGAATACCTGTCTCTTCCGTACATTCAAAGTAAAAAAAGATACAATCTACTTGTGTCTTTTTCTTCCTGTGCTGAGCACCCTTTAATTCTTCCTTCAGTTCATTGTCATATTTTTGGATGTAACATTGATGTTCAAAGTCTACTATTTGGTCACAAAAACGACATTTTTACTTTCCTGGACAAATGTGTGCCTTTGGGTTATTCATTCCAATAAGATGTTCACACGTGGAGCACAATTTCAATAAGTCACAAGCACTTTTCTGTTGGAGAACTTGTTTCATACGATGTTGTTCGTTACACGTGGGGCTGACAAAGGTTCGTTGGCAAAAAGGGCAATGAATGCGTTCTTCATGAACACATGGTTTGGATGCTAAACAACCCCGGCATCTCTCTCCGCAGTGAATGTGTTGCTCCCGACTACAAAATCTTTCGTCACATTTCTCGCAGTAGTAAGCGTATTCAAGAAATCATGTGATACTGGTGTTGGTATCGAAATGCTTTTGACGATGATACACGTGGATGTATTTTCCATCTGGGAAATCGGGTCCTCGAAACACCAAAACTCCGCGAACTACTTGAGGGTATACTTTCAACGTATACCAAGGAGCCAAGACGTCTTGAAATTTTTACATTTCAGGAATGCCACAAACGGTCTTTTTAGATATGCCCGCTTGTTGTAACAGGAGTTATGTTTCTCTTCGTTGTTTAGCTCTGTCCGATTGTTCTTGTCGGCATACGTTTGCCCCACGACGATAAAACCGGCTAAGCACATCTGGTCTTGGGAGTTGTTAATTTGGACGATAGTGCGTTTGGTACTGCGAATGTCGTCCACCAATAACACTTTTCGTCTTCGGCTACCTCTAGGAGGGGAAACATGGGTCATGTGAAGTGTGGCTTTTCCATCGGTGATGGTAAATTCGTCATTGGATTGTTGAACGTGTTTAATTTTATCCATGGCTTTAGACGGTGTTAATTCTGCCGGGGTGCTAAATTCGATCCAGATAGGAGACTTAAAACTATCGTGATGGAGGGAAAGTCTCAAACGATCGTCCTCTTTAGCTTGATATGATACTGTCGTTTCAATGTTTCTAACAAATGAATCCCACAAATCGGTAATGAAACCTGCGGCTTTCTCGGGTGGTACTTCATATTTGAAGTCTTTAAAGTTGACCGTGTAGGTGTAAGCCGTGATTCTAAATTTTCAGGAAGTAACTTTTTGCGTCTCTCGAATGTGATAATAATGATCGGGAGCTACGGAACGACTTTCCTTTGTAAGGGGGCGCTGGACTCTCTTGGGACAGAGGAGGTAGAAGGTGTTGTTTCAGGCTCACTCATTTCCTCTTCAAAATCACTGGCATGCACTTGGGCTAACGTTTCAGCTAGCGGCGTATGAGACGGCACGGAAAGTCGTCGTCGCCGCCTCTTGTCTTCTTTTTCTCTTGGTTTCTCACTGAAATTGTGTGATCGTTTCATCTTGATTGCAAACTTTGATTTGACTGAGTTGTACACCTACTTACTTCCTATATATATAGAGAGATTCTCACCCTCGGAGTACTATTAGTCATTCAACGTTCAAACTGTGAAGATGGAAGAGTCAAAACAGCTTACCCTTCAAGTCAGAGATTTAGCACAACAGACCGCTGTTGCCAACAGAAATTCAGAGAGAGTCATTGGAAAGTATACCACTTTTTCCAATAAGACTAAGGACTACTCCTCTCGAGATAAAAGTCAAGATGCTTGCTATATCTGCCAAAAAAAGGACACTGGGCTCCTGAATATCCACAACGTCAAAGCAAAGAGAGAAAGACAGGAGAAAAGAGAGACAAAGGTAAAGATACCTGTTATCATTGTCAGGAGAAAGGACATTGGTCTTCAGAGTCCCTAAAAAACAAGAGAATAAGCAAGAGATGGATAAGGTGGAGGGCATTTCAGAATCAGAAGAAGAAACAATCCCCGTCACGAAATATAAGAAGTCAAGACCCCTGGAAGAAACAGTATAAGTGGATGAACCCATATCAGTGAAGAAATTCAAGAAAAGAGACAGACAGTGAAAGAAAATGGACTTTGGCGATAAGTTATGACATTTTCATTGTCATTTTAAAAGAGAATATACCAAAAAGAAAACGTAAGTGTCTCTTTGCCTTGATTTGTTTTATAAAGAAACACAACGCACTCATGCACAATCAAATGATGGGATTTAAGTTTTACTTGATTTGGCAATCATGGAGTAGTATCTCTTTTCTAAGAGATGTGAATTGCCCTGAAAAGAACGGTTGGGGTGTTTGTTTTTTAACAAACTCATGGACATGCCATGATGAGCTGTAACTGCCTCAATCCCTTTCCACGGCCAAATCCTACTCCTGCTCCTGTTGCTTTGGTAGTAGTAGTCACTGCTGCTACTGGTGGTGGCATCTCAGTGGTAGTTAGAGTGGATGATGTGATGGACTTAGAAAGTGCATCCAGTGAAGGTCTCTTTCTCTTGGGTTGTGCTAAAAAAGTCTGATACATTTGTTTCAGATACTGTAGCAGACTCACCGTTTTACTTTCACTACTCCCTTCGTTCTGTTCTTCACACTTCAAAGTTTTCTGCTTCTTTTCTTCTTCTTCTTGTCTTCTTCTTTCCTCTTCTTGCTGTTGTTGATGAAATGCTTCTTCAGCTTCTTTCCGCCTTTGCAAAAAGTCTCCAGTTCTTCCTTCTGCTTCTTTCTAAAATCATCCACTTCTGGTAACAATGGAGAAGGTGATGAAGGTCGTATTACTACCGTCGCAGGCAAAAATTCTTACGAAGACGACGACGACAGAAAATCCACGAAATCCAAATTAAATGCATCCTCTTCTGGAAGAATAGTATTGACTGCTTCATTTATTCGTCGTCGTACTCTCACTCCGAGTATACGAGGTCTCCGTAGCGGGCCCACTCCAATACATTGTCTTCATTTTATCAGCCATACTCAAACTATGCCGCAACGGTACACTGTTGCACCTCTATACTGAATGTGACGTCACACACCTGATCTCTTCTGATTGGAAGAGAGACCATACATTTTGTCAAGCGCGTTTGGATTGGTGAACCATTTCGATCCGTTTCGATCCGTCTTAGGCTATATGTTCCAGTGCACTCTCCTACGCTGTCGCCTGTTCTCAAGACAACTTAAGCATGATGCAAACTAGCGTAGAGTCATCATCCATTGTATCGGGCATGCTCTTAAACCCGGACTATTCCATGCATGTAAACGCATCATGGGCTATCACCAAGATTACAGTCACGGCTATTTGGAAAAGAAGAATTTATGTGGAGAGACAAGTGTGTCTAAAGAGAGTATTGATTTATGGACCTGAAGTGAGAAGAAGTTTGAAAAGAAGAAGATCTGTGAAGAGGTGTAATATGTGTTAACTGTCTTTGGTTAACAAACTCCAACGGTCCTTTTTAGGGCCACCCGCATCTCTAAGAAAAGAAATCTTAATCAAATTGCCATATGTGTTTATGTGTTTTGTGTTTGTTTCTTTGTCTATGTGTATATTGACAATAACATACATTCCCGTTTGACCTTATAAACAATTCTGTCCCTATAAACACTTGTTTGACCCCATAAACACTTTTGAACCTATAAACACTTTTGACCCTATAAAAACTTTGGACCCTATAAACACTTTTGACCTCCAAGTGCCTCTCCATGTTAATTTCCCTTATAACCCCCAAGTGCCTCTTTTCACCCCCAAGTGCCCCATATTACTACTAACGATACGAACCCTTGTTGTTCTTCCAAACTGATATTCTTCACAGACGGGGAAGCAATGGTTGTGTCAAGGGCATTGATCTGCTATTAATACATCACATACCTTGCTTTTAAAATGTTAAACATCAACCGAGTAAACTTTGTTGCAGAACAGTTGTCCGATCAGCGACTAAGTTAACTTAAGAAAACATGAAACATTCCAGTTGTCAAACCAATTGCACGATACTCCATATTTTGACTGATTTTCCAATGATACCAGAAAGCATGTCAGCTCAGAAGCGAACACCGGGTAATTAGACCATTTTGTTTGCTGTAAGATTTTGCTAAAAGTGCATGTAGACACTTTGGACTTAATTTTAGATGGTCCAACCTACTAGCACGAATACTCCATTTTCGACTTCTCGTGCAATGTCCTTAAATGTATGAGTCATATCAACAAAATGTATTTCTTTTAGTATTTACATTTCTGTAACAAAAACAGTTTTGGTTACGATAGTCACTCATTCCTAAATGATATTTTCACAAAATATGTGTTTTGTCTTGGTGGCCTTTGCGGGTGTATAACCCGCAACACTTGGATTACGAGTCTGACTACCATCTGAGCTATCGCGGCTCCCTTTTTCACAAAATAAATTAAAGCAAGAACATGCTTTATATGTATATCTGAGGGGCAATTCATCCAGACCTGGCCAGCAAGATATAAATAAAATTTTAGCTGGAACGAATACTATATTCTTCCTATTCAAATATATTCCTTGGCATACAACGCAGATACGTTAAGACTGTCATTTTCTACATCTTGGAAGAGGAATTATTGCTAGAATGTTTTCCGCAAGAACTCCGTCTTAAAAGCGTAAAAATTATGAATATACGAAGGTTCTCTCTAAACCCCTTCTCATGCATACCTCTGCAAAAAAATTCAGAAAAGGGTTGAAAATAGTATATTTTGCACTGAAATTTCTAGTCGAAAAATTAGTTTCGGCCGTTTAAGGAAAATGGGTGGATATATTTGGTGCGCCAGTCTTTGTCGATAGAAAAAACGATATGTCGATGACATCGTACTGTGTCAAAATCATACCAAAATTTATAATATTTCATACCGTCAATGCAAAGTTTGCAGGTTATCTCCCTTTCTTAATGCCACAGGCTAACTACATCCACTAACAAGTTAATGCAAAATTGACCCAAATTAAAATTTATAAAAAACTGTGCCTGGGAGACAGAATTGCTTCTGTCCAGAGATTGCTTACGAAATGAGCAATGTACCATTCTCCAAATAGAGGAACACTGGAGAACGTACTTACTATTTCGCTGTAATATCAACACGGACTTTTTACTTCCTAAGTTTTAGAGACTTTCATGATGCTTTTTCAACTTCTACATATTAGCGCCATTTTTTTTATGGCAGGCCAAAATGATTATGTGCCTACCTGCTGCGAGATCGTTGATAAACGTATTTTTTTTACCGGTATCCAGCTAAAATTTAGGACATTAATCTGTAACAAATTGTTTTCGAAGCAACATATTTTTATTGTTAAGAAAGTTTGCGCTAACTTCAATCAAGAAGTACATATGATGCATTTTGGGGTCATTTGTGCAAAATTGTGTTTTTTATGTCAAAGTAAATCATATGTTGGCAAAGATCCTATTATTTCCCTGGGCAAATATGGAAAGTTACAGTATTTATTTTATGTTCGTTTATATTCATCCTTTCGTTAGCAGATCTCAAAACTTAGGTACCACTTTTTTACCTTGATGATGGTGGCAGTGTTTGTTAATGTCAGGGGTTTTAAGTCATATATCTCTGGGGTTTTGAAAGTCATATGACAATATCACAGCGTTGTTTGCAGGAAACATACATTGTTCAGCCGTATCATTGTGCTTTACACAAAGATCATATACATTAGTTGAAATCTCATTCATTGTCTCAATGCTAATACAAAATTCCAAGGACCAATTTAGAAACATATTTTATTCCTCGCTGAATTTATCTAATCATAATGATATATGAGAGAAAAGTCGAGATACATCGGTTTTTACTATTTATTTTGCATTTTAGATCTTTCAAAAAAGCAATATCTGATAACTGGTCAGATTTGTATTTGGTTCTTTGTATAATCTTTCTTGCGACTCGAATGTTCATAATATTTTGTCGCACTGTTTCTACGTCACATTTTGGTCAGAAGCGTCCCCAAAGGATTATTAAATGAAGTTCAGTTTATATAAATAGATATTTATCGTGATAATTTAGCTTGTTTAAAGCAAAGGTTCAATCTACGTTCAATTTAGTGTTCACATTTGCTGTTTTCTTGAACACAAAAAGGAAATTGCTATGATTAGAATAATATTTTTAAAAATATTTTTAGTATGAAATAAGAAAACGAAACAACTATCATGTGATATTATTTCAGTTTATCCAATGTTCACAGCACTACGGTACGATGACGTAATGTTGTTGAACACTACCGAACCACCCATCCTCACACCCGTACTCGAGGTATCCATCTACTCCATGACAACGCATCGGTGCATAAATACGCCGTCGTGACAGATTTCCTGAAGCAGCACAGCATCTACACTTTGAAACGTTCTCAATATAATTTGTTATAACTTTTTGTTTCTTTAAACCTGTCAATATATAAATTGAATGCCAATCGATAGACAAAATAAGGTTCTATAAAATGATCTGCAGGTATATGTGTAGTACGCAGGATACCTGCATATATATGCGTTTGACGTAACATATGTAAATGCAGTGACTTAAAATTGTCGCAGAAGGAGAACAATTCTGCTGCTGAGCAAAGTGCATACTGTAAAATCCGGGCTCTCTTAGAGTACTCTCAGACTGCTATCAGGGCCGACTTGGTTAAAGTTTACGGACGTAATTCTGTCATATCCAACAATTTTGAGGTGTTGTTTGTTTGTTTTTTGTTTTTTTTTTTTCGTGTTAAAAATATTCACGAATCCAAGTAAGATCAACCACATTCTGGAAGACCGGTTTCTGCGATTGGTAAGCGGGAAGTGGCTGCTGTAAATAGGGCAATTGATGAACATGCTCGATACACAGTGCAAGATATTTGTATTATCACAGGCATTAATTCGTCGGCTGTTTTTAATATACTGAAGAATTATTTGAAACTCAGAAAGGTTTTTGCAAGATAGGTCCCGCATTTCTTGACGGCTGATCGAAAACAGACTTGGGTTGAAATCGCCAAAAAGCTACTCGCCAAATCGGACGTTTTATTGAAATTGTCAGAGGCGATGAAACATGGATTTACTTTTTCAAGAGAAAAAAACGAAGTTTGGGTTGGACAATACGAAAAGAGACCACAAATCTCGACGTTGTCGGAGAGTGTACCCGAGGTATCCATCTACTCCATGACAACTCACAGGCGCATAAATTCGCCGTCGTGACAGACTTCCTGAAGGAGCACAGCATCCAGACTATACCACATCCTCCATACAGCACTGATTTAGCGCCAAGTGATTTTTAGGTGAATCCCGTTATCAAAGATTCATTGATGGGAATGCGGTAGGAAGTGCAGTTTTCCAGTGTGTAAACAACATATCATAAAGGGAATACAAAATGACATTTAATAATAAGATAATCAGATTGAGAAAGTGTGTAGAGGTGTAAGAGGAGTTATTTAAGGGGGTGCACTGAGGTACTGTTCATTAGTACAGTAGTAGTGGTAGTGAGAGTGGTAGTAGTAGCAGCACCAGCAGCAGTAGTTTTAGTAGTATTATTAAGAGTCTAAGATCTTGGAAATGCCAAAGATCGTATTCACTGCCTGCATTTTGTTGATGTGCGACGTGCGGACAACACGACTAGATCTGATTACACCATGTATGGCACATCGGAGGGTAAATACACTTTTTGCAGCAAATCAAAAGACTTAAACAACGCGCAGTTTGAGTTTCGGTCCATATATATGCACCCTAGGCATTGTCACCAAGCCATCTATATTTATTTTGCAGTTTTTGTGATTGCGGAAAGTCACATTCTAGTTCCTATCTGATAGATTCCATGATCAGGTGACTTTATGAAGTGTTTTCTATCCTGTCTGCATTGTTGCATAGCCAACCTGGTCTCAGTATTTTGAAAGTGTTCCATGTGTGACTTCTAAAAAGGCCACAGCAAAGTATGCAAAAGCAAAACAACTGTATAAGGTCAAAAGTTAAAATCGAGTACTATTTTATTAAATAGGCTAAAGATGTGAAAACAGTGCTAATCACTTATTTTGTATGCATTTTCTAATTCTCGGCCATTTCATAGAAGAGAACGAGAGAAAGTATTTTTCAGTGCATGTTCTCAGTTCAGTCACATCGGACATATTCAAAACCAAAAGCTTTTTAATTTAAAGCTTGTGCAAGTATCTCCAAATCCATGTATACAGACGTGTACATAAGTTCAAATGGCATAAGAAATGTATTCCTGCGATAGTCTAAATTGAAATATTCATGACAAGCAACCATATCTCTAAAACCATATTTTCAGTTGTCTATTAACATGTCCTAGACTGCATGGGGAGATGATCTATCAGGAATGGAGCGCTATCACTTGGAAGTTTTAGCTCTTTTTCAGATCCGTATGTTGAGCTGCTAAGAAATACCAATCTTGAGCATGTCGTCTCTGCAGATTTCAACCATACGCATAGAAACACCTGGCGATAGACGTTTACTTCTATACAAAGCGGAATATTCTCCTTCTTGCTTCCGACAGTCGATATGGCCAACAATTCAAACATAACCCGATGCTGTGTGCCTTACGATCCATCTTCAAAAATCACTCTGAATGAAGGGGACGGTGGCAGACTCTTCTTTTTTTCCCTCAGTGCCTGAGATGGTTGATATGTGGCAGACAAAAAAGGTAGTGAAGAAAACGGTAATAAATGTAAAATGCAAAAATTATTTCATAAATAACTTTATCGTAGATTGAAAACTGCTGAATATAGTCAAGCCTCATCCAACACAGTTTCAGGAAATTCAAAATGGCGTAGCTCAAAGTAAAATGTTAACTCTTCTTTTGCACCTTTCATTGAGCTGCTGGTTACTATAAGTATCACAAATTTTCAAAGCAAAATGTAATGCTATCATTCATCAGCTGATACCAAAATTAAGAAACTGGTACTCTTTACCAACAATGAATAATGATAATAAGGACTAGCTTAACAAATCAACATTTTGCGGAGCAACAATACCACTTTTTGAACGAATATGACCAATGCATTAATAGACTAGCTTTTAGATTGTGTAACATCTTTCATTATTTTACTCAATCGCATATTTTAATTGTTGTTCGTTATAATCTTAGTATAAACCTTAAAACATTAAACTTGTCAAGGTGTACATGGAGCTTCTTCGATGTTGCGTACTTGATAATTGTTAAAAACACATCTCTTATTTTCCCATCCCTTGGGTTTTGGAGAGTAATTGGGCTGTAACAAGTTTATTTTTGTGTTTCGAGTGTAAGTATTTTTTGTGATTCGAGTGTAAGTATAGATATTTATAAATTACATGTATAATTGTTTTCCCTGCTTTGGACGACAACGAGGGTCAGAGACCTCTCCATGACAACCATTTTACATGCCGGACCTATTGTAAATTTAATAGGTTTTACAAAAGCAAGCTGATTGTAAATATAATAGCAGAATGTAATGCTGCATAATAAATTGTGATCAATATGTTCTTTTGTTTCACTCGACATCTATCTGTAGGTAAAAGCTACAATATTTATTGGGCCAGAAAGGTTAAAAGATATGGCAAAAGTCCATTAGTTATGAGGTAGTCAACTGAGAACTGACTAAATTAAAATGGAATGAGTATTAACAATTTCTTCAACATCCATCTTTTAATATCTTTTCTAAAATACATGCGTTACGCCACTGTAAAAAAGGATTTAAGCGCTGCATGGTAAACATAGTTTATTTGATATGCATCCCTGGCTTAAAGATATGACATATACTTGCTGGAAAATGTCGAAGCATTTATTAGACAGGTTTATAAGATGGAGAGATGGTTTTGTTTTGCTTTTGTGATTTTGTTGATTGCTAACTTTAAGATCTTTTACAACTAAGCTCTGAAAACTCTGTGAAGGGAAACCGGATTTTGTTGTATCGGACAATACTACCTATTTTCACAATCATGTCACCACCAGCACTATAGTCCAAGTTCACTCTTGAATCTGGTATGTATTCATAACCTTGCTCACCGAGTATAATATTTTTCATTAAAGTTTTAAACGTGTCTAATACTGTCGAAACAGACCGTATGACAGATCTTATGTCCTGATGTTAAGCCCATAAAATACAAATTGCATAACACGCAAGTCCATGATTCAGTCTTGCTGTTCCTTCTTTGGTCCGAGCGTTACTCTCCGGTAAGAAAGTAGGTCCAACCTGGTTTGCACCCTCATAAGAATAATAAAGTAACAATATCCAAGACAGCCATCATCCAAAGCCATGAATTTCCATTTGAACAGCTAAACGACATCTATTGTAGTCATTTAAATCTTCACTGCCTGTTATTTTTAAATCTTTTTCACCATAGGCTTGTAAATACATACTATTATTTATATTCGTATTATTCGTCTCTATGAGGTATCTCCTGTTGTGATATGACGGAATGTTAACAGATCTATACTTTCCTAGATAAGGTGAAATCCATCTTCAGTAGACAATGCTATTTTATATTCAGATTGCAGTTTCTGTATCTGCGAGTAATCGTGACAATGTATATACTAAGTCAGGTACAAATTGATCTATTAAATGTCAGTCGGAAATTTTGCTAAATAATCTCATGCCACACTGTCATCTGTCTCTATCTGCTTTATCCTTTGTCTTGATCTTAAATAAATAAGTATCAAAAATATTTAATTGCTTTTGTATGTGAAATAATCCTTTTAAGTTCTGAACATTTTTATCTCGTTAAATTTGTTTCATATGTGAAGGTTAACTAAAAAGTCAAAGCGAGCTGCATTGTAATTGGATGTGCTTATTAATGTGTTATCCTAAAGTCAATTATTTAAGTTTACAGTGAACTTTGCTTTCTTTAGATACATTGATTCTCGCTTTACTGTTTTTCTGTATTCGCGTGTATTTGTGTCGATTCTTTCTCCCCTTTAGCATTTCGCTTCTGAAGAGTTGTTTCACCATATGGATGAAGGAATATCCAGTATATCTATTAAAGTGTTAAATGTGCAGATTTTGAAGATACATTTCTTCAAAACCTGTATTTGACATAGAGTAGTAATTTTACTTATACTATCAAATAAATTGAGGTTTTCAAAAGTTTCTACAAGCACTAAGCAAACAACAATAAAAGTAATTAATAACAGGAAAAAGGAGGGGAAAAACAGATATTATATCCTTCTTCTTACGGAACGAAGTCCTGTTGCTTTTCCTGGGATTCATAAGAAAGCAGCTGCAACACCCATGCCACCAGATGCAGTCGCCATGCTAACCTCAACCCAGTTTAATAACGTGTATGCTGTTTTGTACTTTTCTGACATCTTTGTAATGTTCGATTTCTTTAACCAAATTATTCTTAATTTATTTGATTTTCATCAATCCGAAATTAAATCCATTCTCTGTTGACGGATTAGCTAACGGAAGTATTGGATGCAATGGTGGTGCGCTAGGTATGTTTTCTCCAATTTATATGTGTGAAATAGGCAGTCTTTGTGTCTGCTCCGCTTTAGATTGATGAAATAGAGCAGGATTTTGTTATAATTGATCGCTTTGATACTCTTTGCTGGTTTCATTGCTCACTTTGCTCTCTTTTACTTTGCTTAGGATTGCTCCTATCGCTTTCTTTGATTTTAGCATCGAAATATATTTATCCACATTAGGTCGACTAGTATTGATCTTCGGCTTGCGCTATGTTTTACATAATTATTTTTTTCTTTAGTACTCCTTGTGCTATCCCATGAATCAATCGCAAACTGACCTAAAGAAATAGAAATAATCAACTTTAGGACTTCTTCAAAATCCACGTTCCATTGTGAATCTATTTACATTTAAAACATCTTCAAACTCACACTGTAACTAACTGTACGATATGATTTTAAGTTTGGATGGTAAACACTGTTAGTTATGTCTATCACTCAAAACTTACTGTTTTGGTCTCTTGCGCTCGCTCTGTTTTATATCTTGTCTAAACGATTCAACTCTGTAATAGATAGACACTCCTGTAATAACACCAGCCGTTACAACCTTGGCCAATGGGAAAAATGCATCGATTACAAAGTATCCATACTCATTAGAGCCTAATATGGCATTATTAAACAAAATATGGCATTATTAAACAACAAAAAATGGCATTATTAAACAAAATATGGCATTATTAAACCCATTTAAAACTTGGGCTGATAAAACTGAAAACTGGAAGAAAGATTAAGGTTTTGTATTATGAAGAGCCTGGAAAAAAGTTCATTTGTTTGACAAAACCAAAGGTTCCAGTTCCAATACTGTCTACTGGTAGAATAGACAATGTAAGCTAACAAGATGGTAGTCATGGGCGAAAATTTTTAAAGTTGTTGGCAGAAAAATAAAATCTGCGAATTGGATGAAAACTAAGTCAGCAAAGGAAACAATATCCATTAGAAGCTACTGTTGTACAAAGACAGCCAATAAGAATTTCAGAGGAAACAGAAATATAAGTAATTAACCCAAGTGAACTATTGTACCAGCAAGTAAGAGAAGCACAGACCATACCAGATGATTACCACACAAAAAAATTTGCAGTGTCAAACTTCCATCTGTAAGGTTATATACACAGTAAGAAGGAAGAGAATTACAAGGTATTGTGAATGTTGTTGAAGTAATTAAATCAAACTAAGATCATGTGAAATCAGACGTTCGAACGCATGTCACCTATTAGAGGACATACATAAAGATCTCAGCTAAGCAATAGATGCAACTAAATAAGTCGAATTGAAAGAACTGTTGCAAAACAAATGAAAGCAAATGAGTACACAAGTTTGACATTTAACAGATTTAAACAATAGCTATAGAGAAAATACTAGTAATATAAATCTCAAAGTTAAAGAACAGTTAGCAATAAAGTGTTTAGAAAAATAAATTTCACCAGCTTCTGCAACCAACTTCATAATTACAAACGTTTGTTTATTTGTATCGTGAGAGCAGTGAAGAGGAGCAATGCCATCAAGTTCGTGCTCTATGTCTTAGAACTGTTATAGTTGTGATCACAAGACTTTCATGAGTTTCGTCCTGATTGTATACATACTTATTACCGACGTTCTCTGGTCTTTTGATGAATTGTTACAAATTGTTTATTAACTGTTGATGTTATAATCTTTTCATGTCGATATTTACACCAGCATTTATTCCTAGAGTAACTGTATTCGATGACATTTTAAAATTATAGTTGTAGCCAACAATGTTGCCAGTTTTCATCACCATATTACAGGTAACAAAAATATACCATCGCCACCAACGGCATGGCTTAGTCTACTACATATATGGATTTAAAAATATGTGGCTTGTGTGTTGGGTTGGGTGTTTAGTGTTGTACTCTGAAAATACTGTTTATTGAGTGGAGGGTATTATACACACTGACTGAATATAAAGTTAGAACGTCAACCACATACTTTGGCATTGAGATTTAATTGTTGGGATTTGAGCTTTGAGCTTTGGGGGTCATTTGTTTAAACTAAATGCATCAATTGTGGCGCTTGGGGTCGACAAAATTCTTAGTGTATACTTACAGATTAAGCAAAACATTTCAATATAATCTGGTTTTAACTGTTCGAACTTGGGTGTTAACTGTTTAGTGTTTATGCTATGAATTGGTAAAAATAAAATAGCGACTGGCGGGATACTGCTTCCCTAGCTTCTCTCGGAAAGCAGAAGAGTATAACCTCTTTTTCGGTTTGTCTCATTTTTACTGTTTATTTTGATTGTTGAGTATATTTAGTTTAATATTTTCACTTCTTATTATAATATATTTTAATGGAGAGACGGGCTCGAATAAAGGTTTTAGCGTATAATTACAGATCAAGTAAAACTATTGTGTAAAAACTAGTGAAAAAAGTAGAGTTTTAAAAACATATATTCAATCCTAGTCATTTATTATACTATCCACGGTGGCATATTTTTTTTAATATTTCGTTGATAGTAGGGTTATAGTAATCGTGGATTGTTTTTAAATTAGTCCATAGTGGGATCATGCTGGTCTAGGATTTTGTTTAAATATTAGGTGAATAGTGGTTGTAAATTTATTTTTATTAGGTGAGGGTAGAGTGTTGGTTGCAGAAAAAAGAATTGGGGTACTAGCCAAGGATGTGTCCAATCTGTACTTCCCATAACATCTCTGCGATTCATTCTATAAGAAGGATAACACTCTCTAATAGTAGGTGTGGTGTTTCCATCCTTCTTTGGTAGAATTTTCATTTAACATATTTTGCCAAGTATACATGACATACGAGTTTATAAAATACTTGAAGCTACACTATAGAATCTTCCATTTAGAAACGGGTAAGTGAAGGGCAGCTTTGACAGCTTTATTTGCTCTTTTATTACCATTAATACCAATGTGATTAGGCTGCCTACAGTACATAATACTTTTTCCAGATTTTATTAGCATGCACTGTTTCTGTAAGATATGGAATATTAATGGGTTGTCAAATATAAGGTTTTACAAGGATTTCGGTGTAGAAAGAGAATCCGTAAAGATGGTGAAATTTGAGGTGTTGTTTCAGAGGCTTAGACGTAATTCAAAAATGTGAGTATGGGTGTAGTTTCTGCGGCAAAGGTGAAGACTTTATCCGGTAACTGGTCAACGCGATACCGTTGCGTTTTACAACGGCAGCTGCAACATTGTCTCCACCTTTCAGACCGTCTGTATGCAATGAAGTATGGTAACGATAGGAGGCTGTGATTTTGTTGAATTTAACTTTTAAAACGAAAGGATTAGTAGATAACTTTTGTAATGGCAAATATCATATATCGAGGGTGAGGGTAGGGGAGGATAAAAAACCTACGTGGTACGCTTAGAAGAGTTTTGCAGTATTAGCAAGACTGGTTTTTGTCGTTTCTAGATGGGGACGAATACGAATACCGAAAGGTATAATGAAATTTGGTTTCCGATCGTATAAGGTTGGGTGTTTGGGCCTATATACGACATCTGGATTAGATGGATTAGAGGATAGTTTGGTAGTATACCGAAGGACCAGTTTCATTCATCTGAGATAATGCACAGTAAGTATAAATATGGTTACAGGGTAGGGATCTCAATAATAGTCTTCAAGTTACGATCCTTGAGTGAGGGAGTAAATGGACGCCGGGGCCAGTGTTACTCCTATGTATAAATTTGTTTTCATGCCTAATAAATGTATATATAGTTGAATGATGGGAATCTCAATAGTTCCCAAGCAATCACCCTCTGTCTAAACTTTCATGGAGATAGTCATGGACCCCGGGGTGAGTGCTAGTTGCATGTTTACATGTGTCTTTTCATGGCCAGTAAGTGCATTTAGAGTTATAGGGTCGGGATCTCAACGTTATGAACCAAGATACAGATAGTTAGGAAAGACCACGTATCATAAACCAGGGGTCCCAGTGAACTGTGTTGAAACTATTCCAGAGTAATTTCTACAGATTAATCATTTGTCGAAGTCACCAATTTCACAGAAGAGAAAATTGTATGACTGTATCATTAAAGCGAAAGTCCATGAAAATATTTGCTCTTTGTCATTTCACAAACTATTAACTTCATAAATGCTGAAAATGTAAATGAAGTTCGGAAAAACTCATGCTGTTTGAAGACAGCCTCTAGTAGCGACTGACAGTGATAATTTCGTAGAAATACGAAAAATAAAAAAATTATCTCCTATCTGGTGTGGAGATTATATAAAACGTGTCCTCTACACACAGTATGTAATAAATAAAAAGCAACGTGTAATTTCCCTTTAAATTGAATTCTAATATCAGAATTTTGGCTAGACTTGAAAAAGACATTGTTTACATGAGTATAATATTAACCAAAATTCGAAATACGTGAAGTATACTTTCCATGATCGCAGTAGGTCGTTGTGATAATGTAATTCTTGTTCACAGTCCAAAGCACTTCACATTTACCAGTTTACTCTAATGATGAACTTGCCATCAAAGTACTGATGCAGGAAAGTTTAAAATGGGGAAGAAAAAAGAAAGGCGAAATGATGAATTAATAAATGAATGCATGAATGAAAACCCGCGAAATACACTGCTTTTCACCATTTAGGAATAAGTGTTGCACTTTGGATCTTCCATAAACAGTTGTGAAAAGGATGAGGGACGGAGTAAAATATAAATATCATTCAATATCACTATATCAGAAGGAGGGGTGGTCAAGGAGGGGACGCGATTATCATTGTCGTTGTAAACTGTAGTTCTTTACTATTTTACCATCCTTTGAATTTTAAAGCTTGTTCTACATCTAAATACAATCAATGTATGTTTTGTCATAAATTTGTAGTAATGCAGATCTACAATCTTACCACAGCAACTTATTTTTCTCACTCGGTACCTACGTAATGTTAGCGTGCGCGGAGCAAAGAATTACATTAAAAAAACAATATTGAAGTACGATTGAAAGGACGTGTTGTTGTCATTTTGGGGTCAATTGAATAAATGATTTTTTTATGCAATGAGTTTCAGCGCAATTTAAACCATATGCAGTATATCCCTGTAATGGTTAATTTTGAAAACTAATTGACAGTTAGTAGAACAATCGGAGGGCAATGACCTAAAATGATTAAATAATCTATTATGGCTATCATAACGAACTTCTGCAGTCGGTAGTATTACACCCATATGTAACCATCGTAGGTGTCTGTTGACCGACTGTCCTTTCAAATTAATTCCACGCATGGCAAGCCTGCCGTTATAAAGTGTTGTGCCCATTTCAAAACACGCGTTTTTACTTATTCTGAACCCTGAGATTATAAACGAGTAATTTTGATGCAAAAGTATCTCAAGACTTCACCACAAATAATTATTCTGCAATGTTTAATCCTAGACATAAAACTAAAATACTTGAGTATACGCCTCATCTCTGCTTTTTTGAGATCTAGAACTTTTGAAGGTACGAATTATTTTTTTCAAGACATGATCCACAATGTCCAAATATTTGCCATTACAAGTATAACATACATTTAAATATGGTAATTCAAGCTACAATCAATACATCCCATTCCCAGTCTTTTAGATGAAGTGTTCATCTTCTTTAATCCTGAAAACAAGTCTGCAACAGAACTCCTTATGAACTGAACATTGCTACCATTCCTGCACCTCAAAATCTACCAGTTGTACACTGCCAAATTGCAGTAGTTGCACGAACGTGCACGAGTCTGTTCTGGTGAATTGATCATGCACTCAAATGAGAGTCATTATTTCTAATTACAAAACGAAATGACACTAGTCTTTTTACACAGTGACAAATAATTACATGATATGTATAAATTGTTTGGGGAAAAGAAATGTTGTCTTACTCGAAAGTCTCATTTATAATGTCATAAAGTGTAATTTTCAGCAAAACTTACGTGACCCATAAAAAGTTCACAATTGTTCTTCTATCTTACACTCCTATGATTCAATAATCAGCTTGAATGTATGAAGAATTATATTATGATTACAATTAGCTATATTCATTTGTCTTTAGTTGCTCTGTATTCGAAATATCACATATCTAATAAAAGCAAAGTATGCTAACTGGTAATGTTTTATTCAGCCACTACCTGTTGTACAGTGGATTCACTACCAACAGCATTGGTAGTACACCTTCCCTGGATGTGACTGTTTAACCGTCTAAAGGTCAAATTGGACACGTAGTTGAACAATTACGAATAATGACGCAACGCGATTTCTTTGTAAATATGTACATGTAGGAACTTCATATACATAGCATGTCTCCATGATTTGATATCGTTTAAAAAGAAAAAGTTGCCCACATGCATGTAAATGTACTCAATAAGAGAACAATCACGGTTTTCGAGGATTAATATTGATTCTGCGTCAGGTTATGGCACAAGTACTACAGTAATTCTCACAATTTTACTAGTAAAAGGCATTCAATATACAATGAATAAAATTGCCAAAGTTTGTGAAAAATTTTATAACTTTTAACACTGGAAATCTTTACAAGCAACTTACTTCCTGTTTCTGTCTGATGAGAGACACTATCATAATATTCAATATATAATATTTATATATATATATGTATATATATATATATATATATATATATATATATATATATATATATATATATATATATATATATATATATATATATATATAGCTCGTTATATGTGAAATGTGAATAATGTTGGATGCCTCGTACGTGTTTAAACCTGATGTTACGTACCGGCATTTTTGTTTGTGGCAGGTCTACGAAACTAACATGCACTGTGAATCTGCATGTATACAGATCTTCCAAGCAGGTGGATAAGTCACATAGATATCAGACCTGCTAGGAAGTCTAGTATACATGTCAGCCTACAAGAGAGAGAGAGAGAGAGAGAGAGAGAGAGAGAGAGAGAGAGAGAGAGAGAGATTACCATGACAGCTATGATTTGTGCTATTGATAATGAGAATTTTAACTGCTTAGTTGATGAGGTAGGAATAAGAGTAATAAGTGGAAATCTAATTAATACTACAAGATAACCGTAGTATTCTGTCACTGGAACTTGAGCGTTGTATCGTAAATGATATTTACAAAAGCTCAACCAAAAGTAAATAAAAATAATCCGAAAGCTGATCACTCGATTAATGTTGCATGCAATACATCAGCAGATTCAAGGTAATCAAGCTGTAGAAAGTGCATCAAAATAAAACTTGTGTATCAAAATATTAGTACAAATACATTACTTTTCTGTACAAAAGTGACGCTGTTACTCTTCAATTACAGCTTGTTTCCATAGATGTTACAAAGCAAAATTTTGAACTCCCGAAATGACTGCTGATCCTATATTCCTTGTATTCAAAAGATTTTTTTGTCAGAATTAGACAAGTTCATGAAGAGAAAGTCTAAAATTCTACATCTTCACTTATTACATATGAATTAACGACATTATGTCGAGAAGCCAGTATCTTGGAAAGGAAAATTAATTTATGTCAACAAAAGTTGACGATTTAATTTTACAATATTTTCTCTGAAGGCTTTCTTACCTGTACAATGTTGAAAATTAGAATAGCTATCCTTCTGCAATTGTCTTCATATTAATGACCAAAAATTCTCTATGTTGTAGTAGGTCACCTTTAACAGGTTTACTATTTGTTGTACATGTGGATGAACGGGACATTAGAAGGACTGAGTAGTCATACTTTCCATACGAAACTAAGGTTGTATTGGATCTCTGAGCTGATTACTCATGATTAAACTATATTTACAACTGTAGTAATATTGACTGCTACTCAAGGTTGATCAAAGGCTGTTACTTTCCCCTGGTAAATGTGGTTTTTAGAGGTGTAAATGAAACTGAGTAAATGCGCGCAAAATTACGGATAGTATTTTTTTTAACAATGACAGTAGACGAGGACCCTAAACATCAATGAGGGCTGTTTTTGAAGCTGAGAGAGAAAGTTAACACGGTGATAAATTTGCAAAATAATGCATATTGTAATTTCACAAACACTGGATGATAATGAGTATTTAGCTTGCCCATGTTTATAACAGCTTTGCATACCAATCTTTGTAATAAATCATAGATTTTCGCTGACAATTGCTTTACACTTCTGGTGCCAGTGAGACCGCAGATGACTATCATCTTCAATGGCGAGTTTAGCTAGTTCATTAAAGGACACAACCCATTAACAATAAATGCAATACATCAAAAGATGTAACAAAATTGCCACCACACAATGTTTATTAGAGAAAGGCATTGGTCTCAAACTTTAATCCATGGAAATAAAATAGCCGCAGTGTTGCCTTGATCAGGACCCAAGCCCCTCCTGGTAAGCCCACATAGATAGGGCAATATCCTAGGTCTCAAATATGAGATTCCCCAACTAACTTGCCTCCACAACTTCCACGACATGAGGTGGGCTGGACACTCGCCATCAGTAACGAAGGTCGAGTGGATCCCTCTGGCATACCCTTGAGTGTAACAATCCGATAACCGATACCTTTCTCCTACTACAAAGTAGGTAGGACCTAACACCTGGATAATATAGACCTTATTTCTGTACCAGTCCCCAAGAGTCCCAGCACAGGAAAATTCTATAACCTCTCATCCCACTTCCAAAAAAGTACATTCATGCAGTGTTTGTGCAAGTAAACAGTATTATCAATGTATTAAAAAGTAACATTATGCTGAGAGAAAAACATCTGAAGTGACTGTTGAATATCTATAAGGTGTAGATAAATACAATATAATATACGTCAGTTTCTTTACTATACAATAACTACGACAGAAAGGTTGTTTTTCTCACATACCTTTTCTGCTAGAAAGCGGTACCTTGTGGCACATTTGACCACTTACGTATTAACGCCCATTTTATTGTGATTCCCGACACAGTTCTGACTGACAATATGTCCAATAATTCTCTATAACCAGCCTCCATATATTGACTTTTACCAGATTGAATCATGATTGTGATACTCCCTCAGTTTTACTAGCCATTTATTCTCTCTCTCTCTCTCTCTCTCTCTCTCTCTCTCTCTCTCTCTCTATATATATATATATATATATATATATATATATATATATATATATATATATATCTGTGTGTGAGTGCGTGTGTGTGTGTGTGTGTGTGTATGTAAGTACCGTATCGTGGATGTTGTCTCCATTCTGTACGGCAAGTGGCAATTATCATGGCAAGCACTGAACTACATCTCACAGTAGTTTCTCTAATTGTTAATCTTAATATTCCGACTCTAATGAGAAAGCAATTTTTCTAAAATAGGTTAAATCTTTAAAATGACAAAATTTCTAACAAAAACGTATTTCTCGATAGGCAACACTGATTCCGATATCTTTAATGCAGAAAAGAAATCGAAAAAAGAATGCGCTTTCTAAAGTGCATTTGCTACCTATTTTTACTTTGTATAATCAACGACTTGTTCAATTGATTGCGTAGGCTCTGGTGGTTAAAATATAGTCCCTCCTTCCAATAATGCCTGATGTGATGCTGATGGTATTACATTACACCCGTTGGTAACTACTTCAAAATTAAACCACTTACCTGTATGCGTTCCGAGAACATTAATGAAAATAAGAAGGCTGTGACTCATTTGGATTTGCAATTATTTTGTTTCAAATGGTGCATTATGGGTAAAGTTGTTATAAGTTTGTGCAATTTCTCTTGAGCAATAACCTACAAAAATATTCAAAGTCAAGTCTTTGGATGCAATTGAATTTGTTTCAATTTGATGCACAAAAAGGCATGGATAATGCATAGCATCATAGCTCTAAATAGGCACCATATTTGCATATTTTAAGCAAATACATTGACTAAAAGTACATACAGTATTCCTTAATGTGTTCAAAGAACGCAAAATTGTATAATTTTAAGCATTTAGTTTGAAGTTGTTAGTATATTTCTCCTGCCGTAACCGCAGTCAATTTTTATGGCGCATTCGACCAAGATAAATTGTGTGATTTGGGCAAGTTCCAGATCTTCACTGTCGATATGAAATGGTGGTATTCCATTACATTGAGAACATCCATGGTTATGTATGATGTTTACATACTTAACATTTCTTTATGATTGTAAGTTGTATGGTTATTGAAAAATACATACTTAACTTTTGCCAAGTTGTTTACATAGTATTTCGCAACATGTCCTGTTGTGACACATGTCAGGTAGTCCAGTATTTTCAAAGGCATTCGCAATTAGACTTATGTGACATAGGTCATGTAGGCATGTGTATTTATATACAGATTTTGGTAAACATATTCATTCCTGTTCTAGAATTCCGGTTCTAAAAGATCAGTCTGTAAGGAATCTATTTTAGTAATTACAGTTGTGTTGTTGAAATTAGATATAATTTGAGAGGAATTATTTATTTACAATATTCACTGGAAATACTAAAGTGCTCATTGACTTTTGGGATAATACATGACTTGGGGATTTATGTGAACTCATTCAAATACATTCTGGATTACATCTTTGTAGTTCATCAGGACATTCAAGGCTATAGGAATTCATTCAGAACATTCTATTATTTTGAACTTGCGATTAGGACATTTAGGATTATTTGGAATTTTATGGGAAAGGATTGGGATGAGGAGGTATTCATTTGTTGTTGTTGGCTGTTAGGAAGCAGTGCAAGAGTCATTGGGCTTCAGTCCTTTTGAACTGGTTTTTAGACATACTGTCCGTGGACCATTGAAGTTATTAAAAGAGAAACTTCTTTCAAATGAAGATCCAAAGATTAATCTTCTTGACTATGTCTCTGATTTCAAATATTAGTTGCCAAAGGCACGTAAAGTAGCCAGGAATAATCTCCACACTACGCAGTCAAAAACAAAATTAAGGTTTGACAGAAATACACAGGAAATGAGTTTTCATCCTGGTGATAAAGTTCTGGCTCTCTTGCCCATACCTCAAAATCCCCTTCAGGATAAATTGTATGGTCCTTATACAGTTGAAAAGAAAGCAAATGACTTGAATTATATCATTAACACTCCTGGGAGGCGGTAACAGAAACAACTTTGTCACATAGATATGTTTAAGGAGTACTTTGACAGAGATAGCCCAGTTAATTATTCAATCAATTCAGTTGTACATAGCCCACACAGTGAGGATGTCAACGATGCAATGTAATATGACCGTCGTGACTCTGGTTTAACCAAACTTCAGAATTCAGAAATATTAATCAACCTGGACCAGAAATTTTCACATCTGCAACAACAGGAAAGGAGTGAACTAAAACAGCTATTACTTGAGTATGAGCACTTGTTTTCTGAATTTCCTACACGAACAAAATCTATCATGACGTTGACATTGTAGATTCTACAACTGTGAAACAGCATCCTTACAGGATGGATCCTCTCAAACAGGAATATTTGAAGAAAGAAATTCAATATTTACTGGAGAAAGATTTTATAGAATCAATTTAAAGTAACTGGGATTTAGCATGTATAATTGTGCCTAAGTCAGATAATACATTCCGCATGTGTACTGACTATAGAAAAGTCAACAGTGTCACCAAAACGGATTCATTTCCAATGCCAAGAATGGATGATTACATTGATAAAATTGGAATTGCGAAACATGTCAATAAGTTTGACCTTTTAAAAGGGTTATGACAAATTCCACTCACGGAAAGAGCACAGCATGTGTAACTCCAGATGGGCTTTATCAATATAAAGTGATGCCTTTTGGTCTGAAAACTTCTCCGGCAACATTCCAACGTCTTATGAACATGATAACATCTGGTCTAGATAACTGTAGCGGGTACATCGATGACGTCATCATCTACAGACACTTGGAAAATTACTTGGAAACCACTTGGAAACTGTTCGATCGACTCAGTGATGCAAATCTGACGATTAATTTTTAGCAAAAGTGAGTTTAGCCATGCTTGTGTCACATTTTTAAGACATATTGTGCGACAAGGTCATGTTAAACCTGTAGAAGACAAGGTCAAGACTATCTCTGAATTCTCTGTGCCTGTTTGTAAAAAAACAACTGATGTGATTTTGTAGGTATGGTGGGTTATTATCAAATTTTTTGCTCACATTTTTTCAGAATTGCCGAACCTTTGACTAATTTGTTGAGTAAGAAATCCAAGTTTCATTTTTCTGACCAGTGTCAGGAATCCTTTGATAAATTAAAGGCCATGCTTAAGAGTGCACCAGTTCTTTCTGCACCAAATTTCAGCCAATTATTTGTAATGACTGTTGATGCAAGTGATGTAGGGGCTGGTGGAGTATTGCTTCAAAAAGACAAAACGTTTCACTTTAATTGTCTGGAAATAAATTGCTCGTTGATTTTTCTTACATTGTTGGTTTCACTTTCTTTCTGTTACATATTTTTAGAGTCGTAACAATTGCCAACAAAAGTTAAATGTCTTTTGTAGTGACGATGTTTCAATTCACATCAACTAAAAGTGACTTGTAGGCCCATGAGGCACATGTAGTCACAATGACCTTTGTTACGGAATTATGCATCATTTCTTTTAAATAATGGTATAGTTGTATTAGTTTATGACCTCTGTATAATAGTCTAATAGGTGTCGTTTTGCAGAGTACACATATACGGTAATTTCAATGTGACCCAGTACATTGGTCTTGGGAAAATCAATATTATCGTTTGAAGCATTAGTCATGTCACGTGATCAGCGCGTGGGTTTTGCACTTGACCGGACCTGGATTTCGCAATTCAGGAATGATTCATTTTGTTGGCCAGAAGTTAGATAATAAGATCATAATATTAAGGTGTTGATTTTAGACGGAATAAGAATTGTGTTTGTTTCAATGACGCAGTACTGAAACTATATAATAAGATGTAATCGCAGCGTTCGTCATTCTACATAGTTTCGTCAGCTTGAGAGATCTTTAACGAAATTGGTTCTTTGTATGTGATATTATGCTTCAGAGATATTATTATACAGTACATTTTGGATTTAGTACTGCTACTTAAAATATTTCCAGACATTACATTTTGGGATTAACTACTGATATTTAAGAATTATACAGCTCCGTTGGAATTATCGGAAACATCTCTAGAACTTGTGTGATCTTCTGTATTCATAAGGATTACTTGGAATTAATAACACTTTGATATAACTGATTCTTGTTGGCACGCCAACACTTTGGTGGTTTCATTCGGAATATTCTTTATTCGGAATATTTGGATTAACTTCCGGATTTGTGAACATGAGAGCAATTTAGGACTTTTAAGGATATTCTATACTGTAAGTTATTTTTAATTCTTTCACTTTGATTGTTTGTTGAAATATTTTTATATTTTAGGAAATTAAATATTTGTGTTTTAAATCTTGAAAGCTTGTTTGAGTCTTTTCTTTTGTTACATTACCCCTAGTCGTAACACCTTCACCTTTCACCTTTTGATTACAATTTGATAGGTTTCTTCCTCACCCCAGGTGCAAGCTATTTGCAGACTTTGGTAACGGTAGATGCTGGAGAACTTTAATTACTGTGTGTAAATAAAAGACGGATCAGATTCTCAGCTGCACATGCGTCACAATACACTGCTTATAACGGACTTATATAAATGGTTATGGCACTGTACTTGGCATGGGAATAGCAAAATCACAATGTCACCTTCTTTGAGTTTGACCTTTGACCTTTCAGCCTAAAAATCGATTGGGTTTTGCCTCTACCCAAGAAGCAACCCACCTTTTGAAGTTTGATTTTTTTTTAAACGATGGATGCTTGTTATCATTACTATATCACCTTCGACCTTCGCCACTCGTTAAAATATCACGTTCTCTGTAGGGAGTGACTTTATCCATAACCGTCGGGTATATAGTATTTTTGTCTAAAAATGACTATATACCCGACTGTCGTGTTTATATCTAATTTGTACAAATAGGTACACGACAGTCGGGACAAGTTAACCCAGAAATGACTATGTACACGACCGTCAGGTAGTCTTTTTCGGGTCAACATGACTATATACAAACCGTCGTGAATTTAAAAATGTATTTTATGCTAGGCCGTGAATTACTGGATTTTCCAAGAGAAATAATTTTGATAATTTTTCACTGCCACGTCGATAACACTATGACAAAAAAGAATTTGAAACTATTTTCCGACGCTTGTGTGGTCTAGTGGTAAATATAGCCGACTCGCATACAGACGAACCAAGTTCAAACGTTTAATATTTTATTTTATGATAGGTCAAGTAAAATAATCATGATAATTTACTAGACTGAAATATGATCAATAATTTACTAAACGGTATTTTAACACACTTGCGTGGTCTAGAGGTAAGTATGACTGACCCTCATCTAGACGAACCGAGTTCAAATCCAACCATAAGGAATTTTTTTTTTCTTCATTTTTTTTATGTGCTGTTTTACCTTGAATTGAGGACGGTGTGACGCCAATGCTATCAGGGGCCTCACGCGAGTTCGTACGGGTCACACCCGAGTTACTGAAAACGGAGGCATAACTCTAATCAACATAACAAAACAAAAATACACAAAGGAATACAAAACACAATATTAACAACTGTGAGTAATTTCCGACCATAACACACTACACGCAAACAGACTTAGCATAAACATACTATCTCTACTTTTGTTATTTTTTCTCTTAATATTTTTTATTTTTGGTTAAGTTCTTTTTGGAATAGTAAAATAAAACCCCAAATAAAATGATTAAATAGGTGGTCTTATGACCATGACTATCAGAGATTGGGGGAGAACATAGTATGGCCACTGGGATGGAGGCGAATGGGTATATCACTCCCACTAGGGGAGACAACCCATCCGATCCGCCATCACAAGCCAGAAATGTCACACCCCCTAACTCAACTTACATGTAGTATATTTTATCATTCCATTTTCGTTTTTTTTAAATAAACATTAATACAACTCTATTACGATCAAACATAGAAAGTCAGTGCATACAAATATATATATCGGTGTATATCAAAGCAGAACAACATATACTGGACTAAATGATATCCCTGGCAAGGATCAATAAGACTACCCTATCCAAAACATGGCTAGGAAACCAGCCAAAAGGTGTAATGCCTGAGGAGAGGAGTACTAGCAATGATAAAGTCTCTTTAGGCCGGAAAAAGAACGAATGGGGACCTGGAGACGGGGACCTAAACAAGTACGCAACCATCAAATAGCAAGGCAAAGATGAACCCTATTAAAAAACAAAATAAAAAGATTTTATGGCAAAATTCTTTTTGATTATTTATGAATAACACACAACAACAGATTAAAGGGGAAACAAGGGGGAAAAAACAGATATAAAATCCTTTTACAATTTTCGGAACGAAAGGGGGTCACCTGAAAGGTCTCTTAGCTTATTATAGCGATTGGTCTGAAAGGTGTCTACATATAGGGTAAAACTTGAACCATCGACCATCATTTCCAACATTCTGTTCAACCCAGATTTCCTAGTCTATGTGAAGGCATCATGGGCCATCACCAAGATTACGGACACGGCTATCTGGAAGAGAAGAGTGTATGTGGAAAGGCACGGGTGTCTGAAGAGAATATTAGTTTATGGACCGGCAGTGCGAAGAAGTTTGAGGAGAAGAACAGTGAAGCGGTATGGTATGTGTTAACCATCTTCTTTGGTTAACAACCCCAGCGGGCCTTTTTACGGCCACCCAGATCTCTAGAAAAGAGAGATACTGATCCTATCCTATTTGCTCAAAAATGTGTGCATTATGTTTTGTGTATGTCTATGTGGCTGAAAACTAACACTTAAATCCCCTTTACCCCTTGTCTTGTATTTGTATGTGTGTGAGGGTATACTAGTGTGTCCATAAACACTTCCCACCCTTGTATATGATAGTATGTTTGTGTGAAAGTGTGTGTATAAATACCCCTACCCTTTTTGTTGGAGTGTTGGGGGGTGTGATTGGATAGTAATAAATAAAGAAACGGTTGCTGAAAAGTATGGGTGTGTGTTTGGATAATAATCAAAAAGTGGTTGCTGGATTGTATGGTGTGTGTTTGGATAGTAATCAAAAAGCTGTTGCTGGATTGTAGGGTGTGTATTTGGATACTAATCAATATGTGGTTACTGGATTGTAGGGTGTGCGGTTGGATAGTAATACAAAAATTGATTACTAGATAGTATATGTGTTGTGTAGGATTGTAGATCACAAGTTTAACATTACCATTCACGTTTGACCCCATAAACACTTTTTACCCTGTAAACACTTTTGATCCCATAATATCATCCCCATGTTAAACTCATGGACAATTTTAACATAGGAGTTCCCGTATGACCCTATAAACACTTTTGACCCTATCAGCACTTTTACCTGATAATACCATTCCCATGTTAAACGTATGGGCCATTTTAACATAGGATTTTCCGTATGACCCCATATCGCCATCTCCATGTAACCCAATTCCCACATACAACTACTCACAGGTTTTGCTACACCTACTATTAACAATAAAGAAAAAAAAGGAAAAGAAATATTTTTTAAGAAAAAAAACAATCACTTGATAATTATTCAATAGAACGATAGATAGCTAAAGAAGCAAATGTATACTGTTCTCTTTTTTCTTTAGCGAAAAATATATTAAAATTTTGCAAAATTAGAACAAGTTCATCAGAAGCGATGCAATATCTTTAATGCCAGTGTGAAGAGTAAAGCGATATTTAATCTAAAAAATGTATTTAAAAATTCTTCAGTTGAATATTTAAATGAAATGGAATTAAATATACTATCCATTATTGTAATGACTTTGTACAATTTTGGAAAGTCGTGAGGGACCACCCAAAATTATTTAAAGTAAACTTTCCTAGTAGTAGGTTTATTGTCTGCAATCTGAAATTGATAAAAGACATATGTGAAGTATGATTATGTTGAGTTCTATGTTTTAATTATCAGGTATCTTGTAGTAATATCATGTAATTGCACTAATTGTTTTAGTTATACTCTATGACTTATATACCAATAATTGTTGGATACATTATAGTTATAAAATTGTCTAATAGATCCTAATTTTAAATTTAGCAAGAAATAATTTTGAATCTGAAGTGTTAAAATAATTGTTGACATAAAATATAAATTACTTCATTCACCGTGTTCGTATTGATTATCAGTGCACTTATAACAATCCGCCGACTGAAAGTGCAGGGGTGTAGCGATATCGTTTATCCGTCCGTCTGTAGACAAGGTGGTTTCTTTTCTATAACTTTACTTTGCTGTGATCTTTTCTTCTCAGACGTCATATATGACTTACATATGAGTAAATGCAGCAGCCTATTGATTTTGGCGTTGCTAGACCCATGATGAAAGATACTGGACGTGAATTTGCAAAGTCATATTAATTTGACATTTGTAATAGCTTCGGTCAGTCGGGGTAATCAATTATTCTTCTGATGTCTTTTTCTCTTTTTGCTATCTTTCTGCAGAAAAAATTTATAAAAAATACAAACAATATTGATATCTTTTTTTTCTTTCCACATTCAATACATACCTAAACAATTGGTAGTGAAATATATATGAAATATTGCTAGTTAAATAAATCAAACAAGAAGGCATCGATACTTGATTTACCGATTTTGAAGCAAGTGAGAAAATAATTAGAAAACGTTCGGCAGTTTGCTTGTGTGGAATTACAGCTAGACTTAACGATTAGACATATGAAAGAACCAATTAAAGAAAATAAACAATCTTAGTACAGATATTGTTTTCTTCACAGAACCAGACCAATTAGCATAATGAACACATGTGAAGTGCAATCGGTGATATCAACTCTCTTTGAAATATTTCACAAAAAATGTGGACGAAAAGTAATCAAAAGTACTATATGCATGCATCACATAATAGAGTACCTGATGTTGCACATAGATAAATACCAACCGCTCAGGGGAAGCCTACAGATAGATCTGCCTAAATGGATTAAAAACATAAAGCCTTGTGTCAATGCAAAAAACAGTGACTGTAGATGTTTCTTTTATGTTTCGGAGAGTGTTTTAAACACACAAAGTGATGAAGTAAATATACCATTAAAATGCAATTTACATATATATAATCAATGGTATGACAGATTTCTAATTAAAATATAGGACATAAAAAATGAATTTAATATATTAGTTAATATGTATGAAATAGCTGAATCATTTTACATCAAACCTGCTAGACTACCTGAGACAGAGAAAGTCTGACACGTTGATATGCTGACCGTAATCGGTTCGTACATTATTGGAAGGTATTATTATGTCGGAATTTTTAAAAATTAAAATTGGTGTTATCACAAATAAATAAGCACCATGGACAGAAACAAATTTGCAATCGATACTTGAATTTTTTTCTGAGTACACCAGATAAAATACCAGAGCACTGAAAACTATGCTACAGTGTAGACAACTCGATACCCATAATGCCGGATGTATGTTCTGTTATAAAATTCAACAAGTACCAAATGCATTTAAATGTTCCATATGGTATTTATTTTGATTTTGAGAGCATCATAGTACCACATACACAAGATAGTTATATGCAACAACTTGATATATGCTGGACAATCCAAACTGCCAAACCCATTCCAGCGGGGCTTGGTTTATATGTTTAATGTGCCTACAGCAATAACGCCCAAGTCGTGGAGTGCAGTGGAAATGCGCTTCACAAGTCAATCCACAAAAGAAACAAATCACCAATTTACAAACGAATACCGGTAGATTGTGTTAAAGTATTTTACGATGTGTAGGGTAAAATTGCAAAACTTGGGTATTAAGAATTAAGATCGAAAATGTGAAACCTATGAAGTTCACATTTTAATTCAACAAATACATGCCATATCTGTGATAGAGCAATATTTAATGGCAGTGTGCGTGACCATGACCAGTTAGTGGGAATGCAATTTGAAATATAAATATCCAAAATACATACCATTATTCATTCATAACTTGTCCGGTTATGACAATCATATGTTCATTAACGCGCTTGTAAAAAAATAACCAGATGACAAGGTAAAAATCAAAGGCGAACAACGACATGAAATGTACTACATTCAGGAAGTACTTCATAGTCGATAGGTTGATGAATAAAAAAAATACAGTTAGGTTTGTAGATAGCTTTAAATTCATGTGACAGTGAATAGAAGAGCCGACAATAATTAAGTAATAAAAAGCTCACATAAACACTGAAACATTTAAGAGAGATGACTCTAAAATTTGTAGCAAAAGAATACATAGGTAGTTTTGAACCATTTAACGAAACAGCCGTAGAACAGATAGAAGAATTATTTTCAAGTCTGAGTGATTCAAACATAGCAAATGACGATCGCCAGTATGTATATGATGTCATGGAACATTTTAACATTCAACATCAAACTACTACGTCATGAAATATACATTGATGCTATCCGATATTTGTTTTAGAAATTTAGGAATGTATGCATGAAAAATTACAAACAAGACCCCCCACCCCACCCCCTTCCCATTTCAGAGCACAGGACTAGCACATGATGCATCATTAAATATATCAGGGATAGAACTTGAACTTTTGACAGACTATGACATTTACTTGATGATTGAGAGTAGAATAAGAGGCCGATTTAGCATGATCCTACATAGATACGCTAAGCAAATCACGAATACTACTCAGACAAAGATGGCAAGATAAAAATGAATATGAAAGGTCAAGGTCACTTATTCTGTACCTAGATGCTAGCGATCTTTCTTGGTGGGTCATGAGCAAATACATGCTGGTTAAAAAGTTTAGATTGGCAACTATTGAACAAATTAGGTTTGTAGAGGAACATCTACTTTAAATTGGGTGTGTAGAGGAACTTCTACTTTAGATAGGCAACTAGTGAACAAATTAGGTGTGTAGAGAAACCTGTACTTTAGATAGGCAACTAAAGAACAAATTAGTGGAGGAACATCTACTCAAAATATCAGAAGACTATAACATTTGTTCCATTTTAGAAGTGGATTAGGAGACACCAACACATTTACACATGTGTGTGTGTGTGTGTGTGTGTGTGTGTGTATGTGTGTGTGTAAGTGAAGTTGCCATGATGTCACCCCTTTCGTTATTTAACAAATAAACTTCTTTTAAGTTAAAAGTAAACAAATTCAAAATACAAAATACAAACTTTATTCAACTCGCGTTACATCTGTTGTTATTAATGATGACATAATGTAAACATGAATAATAAAATAAAAAATATAATAAACAATGAACAGTATTTCCGATACACTTGCCAGTAGTGTACGGGAACATCAATGAGGGAAAACTTACTAATACAGTACAGACTTTCAGAAGTTCATTTAATAATAGGATGAGATGATAAAAGAATCACTCTTCCCACTATCAGAGCTGTTACGTTCGTTTATATTCATCGTACAGCATCAAAAATGTAACTTTCCACGAGGAACAGAAACACACATAAGATTCAGTGTGTATTTTAGAATACAGGGTGAGTATAGTTCATTCAGAATCAATCATATCACGGAAGTTTAGCTTTAATTATGTTTTTACTGCCAATACTATTAGATCACAAAAGATGTTTGAGCCTACAGATACATTGGCTGTGAGCCATTTTGGGTTCCTAAAATTAAATAAACAGAAAACCAGCGACTACAGAAAAAAAAGTGTAAGCAAGAACCTCAAAGGCGCCTGATATAACTCATCTGACATGCAATGGTACGAATTTCAATCCTAAAATGTTTTGTTCTAATATTTGAAGTTACATTTGTCAAGCACTTTTTGCGAATTTGTTTATATTTTATTTATGCTCTTTATACATAATGGCACATCATCGTTAACAGGAATTTTGAAACTCAAAGACAAGCAAACCTCGATAATATGCAGAGATTTTGCTAGTTATGAAACTTTTCTGAGATTTTGCTCATATAATGCTACGCGTCAACTTTCATAAACAAAAATCCCTCATATAAGCACAGCATCCACAAGGCCAGCAAATCAGATTCCTGATCACCGCATTAGTATGCAGATGACAATGATTAATGTACCTTCCCAAATCTTGTTGATACAAAACCTAGAAAAAAAGTTTCCCTACCCCACTCCACCCCCATCCCCATCCCAATCTACCCCAACCACCGCTCAAAGAAACATTGGTTTATAATTAAAGTCTCAAGTGTATCCTGAATGTCAGGCAATCAGAGCCTAGATAATGCTATTAATATGCATACAATTGACTGGTTAACGAATTCGTTCGAGACCGTGTTTATATTAAACTTAAATACGGGGTTCTTTTTCTTCAAAATCTGTTCATAATTAAAGTCGCATTGTGTCCACAAGGTCAAGTAGTCAGAACCCACGTCATATTGTTAAGATACGTAGATTGCGATGGCTATCATACTCGCCAAGGTTTTGTAAGTGTAATGCTAACAAATCATGTTTCATCAAAATCTGTTTATAAATATATCCTTAAGATCAACCAATCAGAGTCCATATCACCTCGTTAATGTCCTCAGATTTTGCATGTTATCTAACTTGTTCGAGGTCTGGTTGTTACAAGGTTGAATACAAGTTCCATTAAAAATTTTCAGAAGTAAAACCTCTGACGCATCCACAAGGTCAGTCTATCAGAGCCGAGATTATTGTGCATGAATTTTTCCTAGTTATACAACTTGTCCAAGATCTTGCAGATATAAATCCACAAAAGAAGGTTCATCAAAATATGATTATAAATAAAGCCATCTGTGCACAAATAAGTCCCACCAATCAGAGCCCATATCACCCCATTGAAATTACTGGATTTCGCTGGTCATTTAACTAGCCTAAGATACTTTTTATATCAAGCTTGACAGCAACTTTCGTTAAAATCTGTATAAAATAAAGCCTACAGAGTGTTCTCAAGGAGCTGACGAATCGCCGATTCATTATAGCTATACATAAAGTTAATAGAGCTGTGTTTCATTTAATAATATCAAAAGATGTTATGCAAAATATTACAAAACATTTCATTAAATAGAATGCTATAAAAATACTTTCAGTTAAAGCATTGTTTTAGCACAATTATTGTTTTTGTAGGATATACAGTGTGTTCACAATTTTCTCATAATACAGATTAATTAAGACTTCTGCATTACCTACATTATATTGTACTACAACAATTACCAAGACAAAATGGATAGGTCTGTTGAATGTTGCCGAAATGTAGCCAGTATTGGACACACATACTCAACTAATAGCGTATGGCTATTGGCTCAACTGTTGTCCTATTTCTGCAACGATATAACACTCCGACATTTGCTTTCCTAGGCACCTTTTGTATATATTTGCATATATTAATCTCAGAGAATTTATTTTCATACTTGATTACTAGCATACAGTATGCAGTCCTAACACAAATACTTAGAGCTACGTAAAATATACCTATCGTTCGTGCATGTGCATGGCTGTTTTGTAGATGTAGCCGCATTATTGAACAAGTGCACATTTTCATATGTAATGGAGATATGTATCATATCACTTTTAGTAAAATCATATACCTACGTGTGTCTACTTGCTTAAAGATCTTTTGATAATGAAACTACAAAACGGATTGTCTGAAAGATCACGAATTACACATTAAATCATGGCGCTTGGACTATCTGTAAAAGCCTTGGAGAGAGGAAGTACAAAATGTTAAACATAGCAACCCAAAAATATAGCACAGTGATATCTGCAGAAAAGAACAGATTCTGATCTAATGTTAGACCGAGCCACTACATTGTGTACATACCTTAAGTTGCTGTATAAATTGTCATTGACGTTTTGGAAGATATGTTATACCTCTCTCTATTTCCACTTGTTTCCCTAACTGAGACAATGGTGAAAACATACATACATTCCAGGAGAGCAATACTTTTCCTGTATCTTTACCCCATATCAACTCCAGAAGAACTACTAATACGCATTTGATTATTTTATTTGACAATGTATAATGATACAATTCACGTGTGAAATTATAACAGCTTTTGAAGGAGTTCTTTGGACTTTATATGTCTAAGATTGTTATTTTACAATTACTCAATCATGCTAAATGACGTTGTGCAAGGCAATTTGCTTAATCATTCAACTGCATTGACTGTTAATTCTGTCATACCAAACTGGTAGGTTACATCGACCCAACGTTCACCTTTGCCTGGATTTGGAATTTTGACATCTAGTCTTCCTAATAATTTGCATCCTGGATCAGTGGTAAACTTTGGATTTTTTTTCTTGCTGTAGTACACTTTCACTAAGAGTTTGTCCTGAAAATCGTATAAGGTGTAATACGGTTCTTCTACAGAGAAACCGGTCGTCACTTCTGAGCCTGCTGAAATAATAATTTTAAATACATTCTGGCATTGAATTCTGCTGTCTGTAACTATTTTGTTCTCTTCCGGGTGTACCCCTTCAATAAACTTCGGCGTACAATTTACGCCGTATGTAAAGCGGAGAACTCTGGCATTGATAGATTGAGGCAATCTCCCGAATAGGACAGCACCTTTTACGACAGTTATTCCTGCATCTTTGGGAATGACCACTTCAATTCCATTTCGGCCATGAAATGCTTCCCGGATAACATCCTGGACAAATGAGGACTCAGAAAATCCCCCTACCATCAAGATCATTGATAAGTTCTTACTGCCGCCTTCCTTCAAAATACTTTGTATGTGGTCGACAATTTGGTCCGTCACTTTCCGGAAAAGAACCTCGACTAAATTCGGATCAATTATCATCTTATCCGCCTTTAAAGAGATGTATTTGCTGTGAACTGACTCCTTAAGACATGTCTCGAAACTGCTTCCTGTCCATTTTTCACATAAGTCATTCAAGGTGGCTGGAAGCTGAAAAAAGAGTGAAATTATAAGTAATATAACACAAGTTGGAATATAAACTGTATTGTATGGTCCGATATCATGTCATCACTCTCTCTTTATCTCTCTCGCAAACAGTCTATATAGCTGCTATTCATCTTTTAAGGATAGCTAATCGTACGAAGTATTTATTTAATAGATAATATTGATCATGAGCAATTGATAGGTAGTAGGGACTTTAAATCTGAGGACACAGGAATTATCACGTGAATATCAAACATTATCGAAGGTCATACAAATACGTTTTCAGGAGTGAGTTTATGATAGTACTTGTTATTTGACGTTTGTTTGCTCTTTTTATAGCTATTGTTATTACCTTGTCATCGATTAATTATAATTTATGTCAATGAAATCATCGTACTCAAAGATTTAATGACGAGAATGCTGGTTTCTCTTAAGTCTCACATTGGAAAAGCCTGGAATTTTTCTTTTTGTATCCACCGCTGCAAGAATTGTATGTATGTATGTATGCATGTATGTATGTATGTATGGATGTATGTATGTATGTATGTATGTATGTATGTATGTATGTATGTATGTATGTATATGTATGCATGCATGTATGTATGTATGTATGTATGTATGTATGTATGTATGTATGTATGTATGTATGTATGTATGTATGTATGTATGTATGTATGTACATGAATAAGTATCTTCCAATCAAGTTTTGTTTTGCAAACCATACGGCAGAAAAAAATAAAAAAACAACAACAGGCAACACTATGAATCTGTTATGGATTTACCCTTATGATCATTTTGTTTCTGCTGTTTTGACTGAAGTTCCGCTTAGCAGCCTCGAATTCCCTGAACAGATCCAAATAGTCATAGGTCTCTTCCTTCCTAAATCTATCCATCACTGGACCTCCTACGATACTAATTAACATTTGAAAGAAAGCACCGTCCACTGCAGTTCCTCCCCAGGGTCCACCGCTAGCTTTCATAATCTCCTTAATTTTTCTTCCTTCAAGCTTTTCGTGAACTGTTATATCGGCTGTGCCACCTGAAAAATGCATGGTATCATTAATTCGGAATGGCGCGCTATATTCTGCTATATAGGAACAAATGACAACATAAATGTCCTCATGAGATCCGTGTAGCAAATTTCAAAAATGTATCGAGAATTGTGTGCATGATATTGCATCCAAAATATCAATTAATAACAAGTAAAGAACGAGCAAATATTGTGTGGTCTCAAAAGAGAATTACAAAAATAGCCACACAATTTGAACTTTAGACGAATGGGCAAAACCATTAAAATTAGAACCTTCAACTAAATATAATTAGACATCACTTTGGTTAATTTTGAAAATTCGACCTTTGTATTTTGTAACAATGTTCTAAATTTGTGTATATATTACATATCTACAAGTCAGTCCTTACACACACACACACACACACACACATATATATATATATATATATATCTCATATTGTCATATAGTAATTGAAAGCTGCCCTGCGTTTCCATCATTTTGGACTTCAGATTATGTAAAAATAATTTTTCCTCATTCCTTCATCCTGAAACATGCGGCTTTGTGAGAATATCTTTATTAAACATATCCTATTTTTTCATTTTCATATATATTCCCCTATTCGTATCTGGCAAGAATGTGTAGTGTATAATTGTTATGTGAGTTACACGGAAGATATTCAATTGGTATCCTTCCATATGTCAGGAGTAAGTATCGTATATTGCTTCTCCTATCACCGATTTCTAAAATTTATAAATTTCTCACAATTAAAAAATTAGGGTTTATCTTATCCTGCTTATGATATTTCTAACAATATTGGGAATTGTATCATAACTTTTAAGTAGAGATCGTAGAAAGTTGAAAACAACCATAATTTAATGTCTGTATACAGGTAAATCCGCGTATTCTCAAAGAGGCGCGTATTCCCCAGTTATACAAAGTACAACGGGGGATGGGGGTGGGAACCAGTTAGCACATCTACTTTGGGCCAAGGTACTACCAAAAACGTCCCAACGTGGCAAAATGACGTTGATCCAACGTCATTTTACTCATTGGCCCGCTGTTGGGCCAACGTATCGGGCCAACGTTGTCCCAACGGTGAACATTCTTGTACCAACTTCGGCCCAACGTCGCAATTACATGATGATCCGTCAGGTCTAATTTGGCCCGACACGTTGGTCCAACAGAGGGTCAATGAGCAAAATGACGTTGGGCCAACATCATTTAGCCAAGCTGACTCAACGTTGGAGACAAGATGGTATTCATTGGGCCAACGTAGCAAAATGATGGTTTGACAGTCATGTGTTATGTCACGTGAAATGTTACAGCAATCGATGTGTGTAGTGTTCTAAAGAGACAGTCTATCACGGCTGATTTAAGCATCAAGCGAAACAACAATTAAGTTTTAAAAAATAATCTTAGATCTAATTACAAAACCATTACATAAACGGTCAGAACTGAACCATATAAACTCATGCCATGTTAGAATAATAAAAAAACGCCACCTGATTTCCACGAATATTTTCGTAACTTTTGCGCCGTATATGATTATCAAAATATATGTAAACATACAAATCCTTAATTCATAAAAACAAATCTACTTACATGATACAATACAAAAAAGTTTCCAATAACTGTAGATTAAAATTTCAACAAAAACAAAAACAAAAAGAAAACAAACGGTCATGTGCTGAACCGTTTAAATATACATTATGTTTAACGTACGGGTTCTACAGATATAGTTTCAAGGGACTTCACGTGATGTTATATAATCAGAAAATATTAAACTTGGAAAAAACTTAACCCAACGGCGGCATTACAACCACAGAACAACGGTGGTCCAGCTAGTGCTTTTCCAACGTCGGAGATACAACCGCTGAACGTATGCCCAACTAGTTCTTTTCCAACGTCGTCCGACGTTGAACCAACATCATATACCCAACGCCGACCATGCGATTATCTGCCAACATTGGCTCAACGTAGCTGTGCTGTTTGGGGAGAAAGAGATAGAACGAAATCGTAGATATTGTGAGCGTATGCTAATTCATGATACATGGTGAATATATTAGGTATAAAATACATCCTTGATGACGAAGTACTAACACAGATATGAAATGTTATATATTTAGTTAAACTAGTGCAACAAAGGACAACTTACCTCCAAGATCCACTACCATGTATTTAGTTCCAGGTGGCATTGC
Organism: Margaritifera margaritifera; assembly: GCA_029931535.1. Lineage (NCBI taxonomy): Eukaryota > Metazoa > Mollusca > Bivalvia > Unionida > Margaritiferidae > Margaritifera > Margaritifera margaritifera. The sequence continues at coordinate 119,307 of JAQPZY010000441.1, forward strand.
GGCAAATTGAACTTGCTCCCCATGACTACTGATGCTACTAACTGGAACATGTTGGTAAAACAGAGACGCTGCCTCGGGCTCAAGGGCTCAAGGGCGATTTCCAATTTCTCTGATGCAATACCAGCCTGACATTTAAAGATAGAAATTTAACAAATTATATGTCTGCATATTTTTTCTTATCTTTGGATAGTTCTTTTGTTTATTGTTTATATGTTTTTTTCTTCTTCAATACTTATATTTTTACAAGTCTCATTTGATGGTCGAGGACAATGTTCCTTTGTTTACTATAGACGAATCTGAGCATTACTGAGTGAAGTTTATTTAACTAGATGGTTGCATGTACTTTGGAAGCACATGAGTGGGGGGAGAAAGTGGATTTTCTTTAATCATATTTGATCCAATAATTTTGATACTTTCCCTTACCGTTGGTAAACAATTTCTTTAATTTATCATGTTTCTTTCCAAAGTAAGATCCCTTTTTTGTGATATTTTGAACCCACTGATTCTGATCTACCAAGGGGAAAGATATAAGCTAGACCCAAACTCCGATTCAGAAACCAGCGAGGTTTTGTTCCTCTGGAAAAGAGGGTGGCTTCATTTTGTTGCTTGTGCCACTGTGAAATTTATTAAATAAATTTCAATCACTTGTCATAACTGCAAAGCTTACTCTTCGTTCATTTTTTTCATGTCGTACATTTGTCTAGCATTAATCATGATGAAATCACAGGCCATATAAAATGGGCACTACCCGTCCCAGATATATCCGTTTTCAGCACGGTAAATGATTTTGGATTTTGAAGAAAAAAAATTCAGAGATCATTCAAGCTTTACTGTTTATATGGAAATATCCAGATATCAAAAGTATTATATGGCATCAACCTTTTAGGCTGCTTCCCTCATGAACTGCTTGGCAGCATCATTCCAGATGGCGGGCACTGTAAGAACCCAGAAGATATCTTCCTCCGTGATTCCCGTTCCCTGTTTCTCAAGCATCTTCAGGAGATGGATCTTTAAACATTTGATGGAAAGGGCAAATACGTTAAAGGCTAACATCTTCTTCTCCGTCTCATCCTCGATAACCCTATTTGAAACAAACTGCAACCATGCCTTGATAACAACAATAACAATAGCAACAAAAACAACAACAATAATAATAATAATAATGTAGAGAGCACCAAGGAGAAAATTCCGTCGGATTTCAACATGCAGACCGACTTCAGATAACATGTTATGAGGCCCAGACATAATGCTGGTTAACAAGAAGATGAACATGAGCTAATATCATGGCCATACTGATACCATTAGGCTGTCTGTCATCGTACGCAACGAATGAAATAAAAATCACAAACGTAAAGTGGTCAGAGAATTTAAAAAGGTTTGGAACACTCGGAGATCGTACTGAATGTGGGAGCATTAGACGCAATACCCAGAATCTAGGCGACAGTCTGAAGACGATAGGAATATCACTAAAGCCACATCTGTTTCAGAAGTTTACACTCCTTGAACGGCAACATGTACTACTAAAGGTTCTTGAGCTCTAAAGCCACATAAAGTGATCCTATCTCATAGACAATTCTAGCAACAACAAAAAAGAAAGAAAAAAAAAAACCACGATCACCACCACCACAACCACTAAGAACAAGAAGAATATTTTATTATTAGTAGTAGTAGTACTTACATTCAGTTCTCTTGGAAATTATTTAAAAAGAATCAAGTATTGCAACTTCTTCGCGCTATCTCCTTGTTGAAATTAAGTATATATTTAAGAAATAATGACTGGAATGATGTATACAATTAATAGACAATTGCCAGCTTTTAATACTGCAAAGTTTCATAATCTTGAAGGACACGAGAACGAGAGGATTTTTTAAAAAAAATTGCAAAACACTTAGAACAGCTATTAATCCAATGTAAATAAATACCTCTTTTCAATTACCTCGATTTTTGTTCAGGGTATGTGGTCTTGAACTAAACTTAATGTGCAGAAACCATTATTTTTTCATTTCACTTAACATTCTCTTGACCTCTGACCTTTAGACCCCGGAATCCATGGTTTACTTTATTACCCTACGTTTAAGCCATTTACAAAGTTTGATCGAGGAATTTACTCTGAAACAAAAGTTATTCTGCAAAACCCATTTTTATATAAGCCACAATGCCCGTGACCTTTGACCTCTTGAACCAAATATGAATAGGTCTTTTCTTTTTCCTTACCTGAAGTGCAAGCCCTCCACACACATTGGTCAAAGGACGTAATCTGGAACTAAAGTTATTATGCAAAACACATTTTTCTTTTTTCAGTCATAATTGCCATGACCGCTGATTTTTTTACCCCTAAATCAATAGGCTAATTCCTTACACAACGTGTAACTCATCCAAAAACTTTGGTGAAGGTACATGGTTGAGAACTTAAATTGTTTGTGCAGAAATTATTTTCATTCGTTCAGTCACAATGACCATGACCTTTTACTTCTTGACTCCAAACTCGGCCGACTTCTTTCTTACACCAAATGCACGCAATTCACAAGGTTGAATTAAAGTCAGTGATATAGAACTAATGTTATTGAGAGGAAACCATTTATTTTTCTATCAATCACACTTACCGTGACCTTTGACCTTATAACTCCAAATTCAATACGCATTTTACATACTCGAAGTGCAATTTTCTTTTTCTTAGTTCAGTTACAGTGATCTTGACATAACATACTACACCACGAATTTTGGCAGGCCTGTAAAAATTACGAGACCAGTCAAACTATGAAGAAAATTAGCAAAGCCGCTCTGTCGTCAGCAGAGCATAGCGGAGCGAAACGATGAATGCGGCAAACAGAACACATACTAATAATTTGACATTTTTTTTACACATCATAAATAGTGACACAAAGCTAGATTATATTCTATTTAGCAGTTTTTAGAGAGCTCAGATAAATATTTCACGAGTTTAACATCAAGCAAAATTGTCAGCATCAAAAGATCAAGTGCATTGTTTTCACGTGTGGATGGGATAAAAGTCTGATAAAAATGATAATGTGCGTAATTCCAACAAAAGAAAAAACAACCTATACTCCAATGTTTCAGAAAAGACGCAGATTAACAGATGAAGCATAAGCCCTGATAGCAAGATGTTTAAAACAGCGCAGTATGAGGAAGGAACAAATTGTGTACTTGATGTAGATAAATACATAAATTTATATGTAACTAACTTTGGAGTACAATATGAAGATCTTGAAACCTTTACGAGATCAATTTTACAATCATTCATTAAAAGCAAATTATGGAACACATCGTACTTTTCAGGGTTTCCTAACAAGACAACATTTAAGAGCTTCCACAAAGTATTTATGTGATCAGCAACAAACGCATACCGAAATTAGTAACGTAAGAGCTAACAATGTTCACATTTTTAATTATTGTATCTGCTTTCATTTAAGGAGCAGACATGATAATATACTGCATTGTAGTGCTCATAAATAAGCTAAAGTTCAAAAAAGTATCCACCTGCACATCAAAAGAAAACAAAATGTGGATCTTCACAAAATGCATATTTATTTCGTGTCTGATGCTCAGTTAAACATTCAGAACAAGCAACTGAAATCAATTATGTTTTAGGCATGAATAAATAGCAGATCGAAATGCAAAGCACGAGGTAACTAAAGCGGCCTCTTGATATGATAATCTGTACAGTGTGTCATTGTGGAAAGCAATGTTTGCACTAAATGTGATAGACACTGAATACAGAAGCCATTTTACTATCTTTCCAACTCTTACTATAGAAAGTGGTTGCTCAAAGCTGAAAAGGTGGTTGTGATAGATAGATAAGATAATTAATATAAGAGGTTTGAATTACTAGCTGATGTCTACCAATGAACAAATACATAGTTTATGATTGCTGTCAATCTTGACGAAGTAAAGACGAAAGCAGACAACCTAACCAAACTAGCTATTACTTGTAGATATTTGGAAATACGTGTACGAGTGCTCAAAAATACAACTGTGTAATCTAAGATTTTAGAGATAATACACGGTTTTGGTTGTTGTCTACATTAAGCAAAGGAAACTATCTTCACTGATAAAAATCCCATCTTGTATGACGTGCAAAAAGAAATTGTAGATACTTCGAAGAAAACAAAAGAAACACACTTTGAATAAGACTTGATTCTCCCTTTGCATATAGGGTCCTTACATGTCCGGAAGAAACTCTACATACATTGTGAACCAAAAACGCCTGTCGCTTTATTCATTTCATGCTATAGATCTCATGGTTGTAAGATCTGAATAAATTAATTTTCCTTATGATTGAATACATAACATTTGTACAGTTTGAATTTTAAATTCTTTTTAGACGTGATTATTTTTTCTTTACACTTTCTTTTCACGTTTCTCATTTTAGATTAGTAGAGCTTTCCTAGAAGTCCACAGAACTAATAGGTACACTGTTCAAGTTATTTTTAAATATTCCAGCAACTTTCATTGTGACAAATGTTAAAAATAACATGTTTGGATAGTCAAAATGTTTTGATGTTATCCTTTATTTCAGTATAAAAGTTGCGTGTCTCAGTACGAATTCACAACGAATCTGTATCAGTCATGAGTACTCTCATTTTATCACCGTATTTGGTTTTATCTTGTTGCAACTGAACTCATACATCAATCACTTGGACATATCTAACACTGTAAATCCTACGCAAATTAATTTGGTTAATTTCTCTTGTTTTTCAAAATGAATAACACTGTATCATCGTCAATAACTGACATTTGAAGCAAATGTATTTTCATATGTACATATTATAACGTTTTTTTCCCCCCATCCACTTATTTTTGTCTGTTTTACCGATATACCATTATTAATTACTTTGAAGAAGTTTTCATTAAAAAATCTATGGGTTTTTTTTTGTGTTTTGTGGTTCTCTTTTTCTCTGTTGTTTCTGTTGTTTTGTTTTTTGTTTTTTGTTGTTTTTTGGGGGGGGTGTTTGTTTGTTGTTTTTTTTTTTAACCGGCATGTATCGAGACAGACCTCAATCGTATTTATTGCTGGAATCTAGATATTTGATGGTTGACTTCACCTTGACCTTTCGTACTCATCCTCGTTTCTTATCTTGTCATCTTTGTTAGGGGTATTCGAGGTTTGCTTTTAGTAGATCTATGTGGCGTTATGCTAATTCCACCACCTGCTTCACATTCGATCATCAAGAACATGTCATAGTCTGTAAGCAGTTCTAATTCTACACCTGATATTTTTAATGGAACATTATGTGCTGATCCCAGAGCACTGTAATATTGAACATGGTTCAGTTTGAAACTTTATACAGACATTTCTAAATTCTTCAAAATTGTCATATATTGTCAACGTATCATTCTTTAAAGAATAGTCATAAATATCTCCAAATGTTTGAAGTCTAAAATGTTCCTTGACAACATGAAGATACTGGTAATCATCATTTAGGATGATTAAGTACTTAAGTGATTAGTAAAATTTGTATATTAGTGGTATAGCAGTTTCTTTCAACTTTCAAAGCTATCCATGCATTTATATAGTACAATGTCTTTTCTCGATCATTTATATATCATTTGATCTCAACTGCAGGTTACTTCCTGCAAGATATTTGTAAACTGTTTCCTTGTTTCTATAAATTTGGAATAGATAAGGTATATTTGCTCACTGTATTATATACTCTGTCTATTAAACCAAAGCAATCTACAAATCCAATTAACCTTTTAAATATTATTTCTGTTTCGTTTCTTTTACAAATTTATCAAATTTAAAATCTTTTCTGAATTAAATATCGTTTTTATTGTTGTTTGGAATGATTTTGTCTCCCTTCATCTGCATAATGTTTAGCCAGTGTTTAGAGAGATTGATGACTGTCATAACCAGACGCGTTATGACTGAAAATTGATATGTGTGTTTGATGTTTAAAATTATAATTGTTATAATTGTATTCCTATGCGCTGCGCCACCATACTTGTCTCTCAAATGAACATGGTCGCGAACTTTATTCCTAGTTATTTACCAATCAGAGATATAACATATACTTGTGGAATTAAAATGTTTTTCATCTTGGTCTATTAACACCATAAGTTGTTATCCATATTTCTTCATAAACAAGTTTTGTAATTTTGATCAACGCATAGATAAATACTTCAACACAATCTGTTCATTGAAAAACAATTGGTTTGAATCTCTTTTGATTGATTTAACATGGAAAAAGACTCATAATGAAATGTGTTTGGGAGCTTTGATTGTCCGTCAAATTTTATTATTTTGTACTTTTGCGCCTGTGGTACAATGATACTTTCGAAATCACAATAAATAAGCATTAAAACTTAAATTGGTGTAGATACAACTGTGCCTTCTTCATGCATTATATTTATAGAGTTGTCCGCCTTGTTACAATAATCTTAGTGTTCTAATAATTTTTCTGTTGTATTAAAATATTCAACCTTGTTTGTCTTTTTTTTTGGGGGGGTGGTGGTGGTGGTGGGGTGGTATGTGTGTGCGAGAGAAAAACATTTTCTCTTTCCATGTCTGTTTATCTGTGATAACACCAATCTTGAAAATCAAACATAAAGGTAGTTTCTATCTTTATTGTTATTAGGACTACAATATGGAACTATTATTAACATGTGAACAATGAATGAATGAAATAGTGTATGTATGATTTAAGATAAAACTGTCATACCAGCATAGTCAAATAAAATAAAGACCAGTCTCTCTTTCTTTCTTTCATCCTCCTTACTCAAAACAAACAATCAGCAATGCATAAATCTATTCATCAATCAATCAATCAATCAATCAATCAATCAATCAATCAACTAATCCCATTTAACCATGCAACCAGCAAGCCAGCCATGTCATGCTAATGTACATTTCTATATGGATGTAGGTGGGTGGGTGGGTGTGCAGGGCATATCATTATACCTGTAATTTTTCCATATCACAATTTCAACTGTAGCATGCAGTTTGGAAATTCACCATGTCCAAAACAATTCCCATATCCTATGCAGTACTGCCTATTTGTTGTTGATATGATGGGGTGCCAGGCTGAGGTGATCCGCATTCACACACACAAACTATTGTGGCATAAATGCGATGCATCTAACTCTCTTGGAATGTTTACACTTCTCATCTTTATTGTGAATGCCAGTCTATGGACATGTTTCTTTTTCCAAATGTTAGTCTCAGGGTCTCTATATGACAATAGCCCATATAACCTATTTGATGTTACATTGCCTGTCCAGAATATGCAAGTACTGTTAGGTTCTGGCACAGAATTGAACAAGATTTTCTCTGACAGAATTTCAAAAATATCCACCTTTGCAACTTCTATAAGATGTAGAAATACATACATGGTGATAATACTGAGTATCAACCCCACAGGCTCAATACATGTACATTTTTTTTACAAACATTTTAAAATTTTAATTTCATTTTAAAAATTAATTTAAATTTTACAAAATATTTAAATTTTTTAAGTTTTAATTTCATAGTTCTATTTTTAAAGTCAATATACACAAAATGTCCAAATTTCATGCATCTACCTTCAATAATAAACTCAGGATAACAATTTAAACTTTTATAACCTTCCTTACTGACAGGCCTTAGACCACAATTAATTTTCCTATATAGTCTCTACATTTGATTGTCAGTACTGAACTTTCCACTGTGTCCAAATCCTAATAAATCATATCTTGCTGTAAAGTATCTTCAAAGATGAACTCACGCTGAAATTCTTGTCAAAGGTAAACCGGCATTCTTGTGAATGGCTGGACTGTAAACAAAGCAACGTGCAATGAGTCACAGATTTCACTTCCGGATCAGCACCAATGCCTCATTACTCACTGTGCACTGTCGCCAAAATACACACAGACAACCACACTATAATGCTCATATTCTAAACAATAACCAATTTCCTTTAAATCAATACTAAGAATGACTAAATCTAATGCATACATCACCACCAAAATGAGAGAGGAAAAGAGGATCTAAAAATAGACTCGGACTACATTCGTAGGTACTGAACCGGAAGTATTAATTGTGTCCTGATTCCTATCAGGGTCAGACATTTTCACCTGAATGGAAAAAAACTCAAATAAATGTGTCTGAAATACTGCTGCAAAGTTTCAATGAATTTGATGCATGCATATAAATTTTATCGGACACCATTGTATTACAAACAGTATGAATTTCAAAATGGCCGACTGTGAACAATGCACAAAACTTAAAGTTGAATGGTGAATTTATTAATTAAGATAAACACTTGAAATAAACTGTAGTTAGTTTTTAGTCCTCATACAAATCTGGAAATTACTAGAAATTAAACCTGGCTGCTAAACTCTCTGTGGAGAGTCAATTTTAAAATATGATACATATTTTTAGTTAAAAATTTGAATTTAAATTAAATTATCATGAAAATTTAAAAACTCAAGTTGACAAATTTTGTTCTTTTGCAACATGTCTCCAATCCTTTATCACAAACATCAATGGTTTTCCTTATCAGGTGTGAAGTAATTAAACCAGGGCCTGTCAATAATAGGTAGCACCTGAAATCTGCTAGCATCTGAATACGCTAGTTAGGGGTAGTAACTAAGGTAGTGATGTAATTTTCACCCCTTAAGGGGAGGAGCTGTTAGATGCTAGGGATCCAATGGTATTGAAGAGTTTGTGAAGTTATATGATACCAGGGCAGCACACCTTTTCCCAGTTATATAAGGGGGAGAATGGATAATTCTTGTACTTTTACATGCAGTTATTTTATCTGAAACCATGAAAGGGTACACCAAGAAGAAGAAAACTTTTTTTAAACCAGGAAATATTCCACATAACAAAGGGGTCAGATTTCTGACTGATGATACTCTACCAAGTTCCAGTGCTGCATCTGCTCAAGTGACCAGAAGAATGGATGCAGACAAGTTCTCTCTCATGGCAGTGACGAAGCCGACAGGTGGGGGTCTCCAGTCAGTTGTGGCACCAGACTGTAATGGCACACCTGGGTCTGCTAGAATTCTATGGCCATCATCCAAAGCAAGACTGACCCTGAAAGAGACAGAAGTGAATCAGCATGAGGGGACATGTATGATCTGTAGGAATAAAAATGTGGAAATCTGGAATGATATCATCCATCATCATGGAAATCAAGACAACAGATGTGAGACCTGATTTCAAAATTGCTAATGAAACAAAATGGGGACTTGCTTGGAAGCATACTATGATATGTAAAAACTGCAGTTTTAAGTCACATGAGTATTAGCTGTATGACGAGATAAAAACAGCTAAACCTGGGCCAAATCCTGCTGCTGTAAATATGACGTTTCAAGCTGGACTACAGGATACACCAATGGGCAACACCAGGGATAGATACCTACTTGCAGCCTCTTACATTCCACCACCTAGTAGAACATCTATCCAAAGGGCTTCCAACATTGTAGGTCAAGCTACTGTACAGCTAAATGAAATGGATATGGCAGACAATGGGCCCTCATCAAGTGACTCATCTAAACATGACAGAAAGTGATAAGAATATTCTCCTGGAAGTGCTGAAAATGAAACTTTCCTGTGATGTTGTACAAAGACTGCAACTTAATACAAACACGCAGAAATGTGAGGCTGTGAACAGATCAATCAGTGTTTCCGTACCTAAAAATGTCAACTATTCAAGAAACTTTGAGGCAAGAGTGCATTCAACAATACACAGACTCAATAACAGACTTGGATCATCTCTGAAAACAAAAGTAAAACACTTGGGGGTATACTTTCACCAAGTACTCTGAGATCACTGGATCAAATGGATAAAACACTGTACTTACCATCATTTGTATCCAAAGTATCCGGAAAACAGGAAATGTGTACTGGAAAGACAGGGATATATGATACAGGCTCATCTAAGGTACAGAACTCAGCCCAGAACAGGAAGTCATGCTGCACAGTCATTCCAAGGGTGATCACTCCTATGCACAGGTTCACCAGGAGCCAATGACACTGCAGACAGAAAAGAGGATCTTAGTCCATGTACAAAAGGACAGTGCCCAAAAGACACAATGAAAAACACATAATACAGAAAGGAAAACTGTCGTGGGGAAATCCGTAGGTAACACAACGCATGTTATGTGCAGTTGTGTTACCTGCTACCACCTGATGAGACCTATGGAGAGGTCGAAACAGTTTTCTCAGAATATCAAGACATAAATAAAGAAATAAACAAACAAACAAACAAACAAACAAACATATTCTATAATAACATGAACTGACTGACTGACTGTCTGACTGAATGAATTAATGAATGAATGAATGAATGTAGCATTGAATGAATGAATGAATGGAATAGTGTATGTATGATTTAAGATAAAACTGTCATACCAGAATAGTGAAATAAAATAAAGACCAGTCTCTCTTTCTTCCTTATATCCTCCTTACTCATAACAAACAATCATCAATGCATAAATCTATCAATCAATCAATCAATCAATCAATCAATCAATCAATCAATCAATAAACTAATCCCATTTAACCATGCAACCAGCAAGCCAGCCATGTCATGCTAATGTACATTTCTATATGGATGTAGGTAGGTGGGTGGGTTTCAGGGCATATCATTATACCTGTAATTTTTCCATATCACAATTTCAACTGTAGCATGCAGTTTGGAAATTCACCATGTCCAAAATAATTCCCATATCCTATGCAGTACTGCCTATTTGTTGTTGATATGATGGGGTGCCAGGCTGAGGTGATCCGCATTCACACACACAAACTATTGTGGCATAAATGCGATGCATCTAACTCTTTTGAAATGTTTACACTTCTCATCTTTATTGTGAATGCCAGTCTATGGACATGTTTCTTTTTCCAAATGTTAGTCTCAGGGTCCCTATATGACAATAGCCCATATAACCTATTTGATGTTACATTGCCTGTCCAAAGTATACAAATACTGTTAGGTGCTGGCACAGATTTGAACAAGATTTTCTCTGACAGAATTTCAAAAATATCCGCCTTTGTAACTTGTATAAGATGTAGAAATACATACATGCTGATAATAATGAGTATCAACCCCACAGGGTGCATTAAAAAAAAAAAAAAAAAAAAAAAAAAAAAAAATTAAAAATTAATTTAAATTTAAATTTTTACAAATATTTAAATTTTTTAATTTTTCATTTCATAGTTCTATTTTTAAAAGTTATATACACAAAATGTCCAAATTTCATGCATCTACCTTCAATAATAAACTCAGGATAACAATTTAAACTTTTATAACCTATCTACAGACAGGAATCAGACCACAATTAATTTTCCTATATAGTCTCTACATTTGTTTGTCAGTACTGAACTTTCCACTGTGTCCAAATCCTAATAAATCATATCTTGCTGTAAAGTATCTTCAAAGATGAACTCACGCTGAAGTTCTTGTCAAAGGTTAACCGGCATTCTTGTGAATGGCTGGACTGTAAACAAAGCAACGTGCAATGAGTCACAGATTTCACTTCCGGATCAGCACCAATGCCTCATTACTCACTGTGCACTGTCGCCAAAATACACACAGACAACCACACTATAATGCTCATATTCTAAACAATAACCAATTTCCTTTAAATCAATACTAAGAATGACTAAATCTAATGCATACATCACCACCAAAATGAGAGAGGAAAAAAGGATCTAAAAATAGACTCGGACTACATTCGTAGGTACTGAACCGGAAGTATTAATTGTGTCCTGATTCCTATCAGGGTCAGACATTTTCACCTGAATGGAAAAAAACTCAAATAAATGTGTCTGAAATACTGCTGCAAAGTTTCAATGAATTTGATGCATGCATATAAATTTTATCGGACACCATTGTATTACAAACAGTATGAATTTCAAAATGGCCAACTGTGAACAATGCACAAAACTTAAAGTTGAATGGTGAATTTATTAATTAAGATAAACACTTGAAATAAACTGTAGTTAGTTTTTAGTCCTCATACAAATCTGGAAATTACTAGAAATTAAACCTGGCTGCTAAACTCTCTGTGGAGAGTCAATTTTAAAATATGATACATATTTTTAGTTAAAAATTTGAATTTAAATTAAATTATCATGAAAATTTAAAAACTCAAGTTGACAAATTTTGTTCTTTTGCAACATGTCTCCAATCCTTTATCACAAACATCAATGGTTTTCCTTATCAGGTGTGAAGTAATTAAACCAGGGCCTGTCAATAATAGGTAGCACCTGAAATCTGGTAGCATCTGAATACGCTAGTTAGGGGTAGTAACTAAGGTAGTGATGTAATTTTCACCCCTTAAGGGGAGGAGCTGTTAGATGCTAGGGATCCAATGGTATTGAAGAGTTCGTGAAGTTATATGATACCAGGGCAGCACACCTTTTCCCAGTTATATAAGGGGGAGAGAGGATAATTCTTGTACTTTTACATGCAGTTATTTTATCTGAAACCATGAAAGGGTACACCAAGAAGAAGAAAACTTTTTTTAAACCAGGAAATATTCCACATAACAAAGGGGTCAGATTTCTGACTGATGATACTCTACCAAGTTCCAGTGCTGCATCTGCTCAAGTGACCAGAAGAATGGATGCAGACAAGTTCTCTCTCATGGCAGTGACGAAGCCGACAGGTGGGGGTCTCCAGTCAGTTGTGGCACCAGACTGTAATGGCACACCTGGGTCTGCTAGAATTCTATGGCCATCATCCAAAGCAAGACTGACCCTGAAAGAGACAGAAGTGAATCAGCATGAGGGGACATGTATGATCTGTAGGAATAAAAATGTGGAAATCTGGAATGATATCATCCATCATCATGGAAATCAAGACAACAGATGTGAGACCTGATTTCAAAATTGCTAATGAAACAAAATGGGGACTTGCTTGGAAGCATACTATGATATGTAAAAACTGCAGTTTTAAGTCACATGAGTATTAGCTGTATGACGAGATAAAAACAGCTAAACCTGGGCCAAATCCTGCTGCTGTAAATATGACGTTTCAAGCTGGACTACAGGATACACCAATGGGCAACACCAGGGATAGATACCTACTTGCAGCCTCTTACATTCCACCACCTAGTAGAACATCTATCCAAAGGGCTTCCAACATTGTAGGTCAAGCTACTGTACAGCTAAATGAAATGGATATGGCAGACAATGGGCCCTCATCAAGTGACTCATCTAAACATGACAGAAACTGATAAGAATATTCTCCTGGAAGTGCTGAAAATGAAACTTTCCTGTGATGTTGTACAAAGACTGCAACTTAATACAAACACGCAGAAATGTGAGGCTGTGAACAGATCAATCAGTGTTTCCGTACCTAAAAATGTCAACTATTCAAGAAACTTTGAGGCAAGAGTGCATTCAACAATACACAGACTCAATAACAGACTTGGATCATCTCTGAAAACAAAAGTAAAACACTTGGGGGTATACTTTCACCAAGTACTCTGAGATCACTGGATCAAATGGATAAAACACTGTACTTACCATCATTTGTATCCAAAGTATCCGGAAAACAGGAAATGTGTACTGGAAAGACAGGGATATATGATACAGGCTCATCTAAGGTACAGAACTCAGCCCAGAACAGGAAGTCATGCTGCACAGTCATTCCAAGGGTGATCACTCCTATGCACAGGTTCACCAGGAGCCAATGACACTGCAGACAGAAAAGAGGATCTTAGTCCATGTACAAAAGGACAGTGCCCAAAAGACACAATGAAAAACACATAATACAGAAAGGAAAACTGTCGTGGGGAAATCCGTAGGTAACACAACGCATGTTATGTGCAGTTGTGTTACCTGCTACCACCTGATGAGACCTATGGAGAGGTCGAAACAGTTTTCTCAGAATATCAAGACATAAATAAAGAAATAAACAAACAAACAAACAAACAAACAAACATATTCTATAATAACATGAACTGACTGACTGACTGTCTGACTGAATGAATTAATGAATGAATGAATGAATGTAGCATTGAATGAATGAATGAATGGAATAGTGTATGTATGATTTAAGATAAAACTGTCATACCAGAATAGTGAAATAAAATAAAGACCAGTCTCTCTTTCTTCCTTATATCCTCCTTACTCATAACAAACAATCATCAATGCATAAATCTATTCATCAATCAATCAATCAATCAATCAATCAATCAATCAATCAATCAATAAACTAATCCCATTTAACCATGCAACCAGCAAGCCAGCCATGTCATGCTAATGTACATTTCTATATGGATGTAGGTAGGTGGGTGGGTTTCAGGGCATATCATTATACCTGTAATTTTTCCATATCACAATTTCAACTGTAGCATGCAGTTTGGAAATTCACCATGTCCAAAATAATTCCCATATCCTATGCAGTACTGCCTATTTGTTGTTGATATGATGGGGTGCCAGGCTGAGGTGATCCGCATTCACACACACAAACTATTGTGGCATAAATGCGATGCATCTAACTCTTTTGAAATGTTTACACTTCTCATCTTTATTGTGAATGCCAGTCTATGGACATGTTTCTTTTTCCAAATGTTAGTCTCAGGGTCCCTATATGACAATAGCCCATATAACCTATTTGATGTTACATTGCCTGTCCAAAGTATACAAATACTGTTAGGTGCTGGCACAGATTTGAACAAGATTTTCTCTGACAGAATTTCAAAAATATCCGCCTTTGTAACTTGTATAAGATGTAGAAATACATACATGCTGATAATAATGAGTATCAACCCCACAGGGTGCATTAAAAAAAAAAAAAAAAAAAAAAAAAAAAAAAAATTAAAAATTAATTTAAATTTAAATTTTTACAAATATTTAAATTTTTTAATTTTTCATTTCATAGTTCTATTTTTAAAAGTTATATACACAAAATGTCCAAATTTCATGCATCTACCTTCAATAATAAACTCAGGATAACAATTTAAACTTTTATAACCTATCTACAGACAGGAATCAGACCACAATTAATTTTCCTATATAGTCTCTACATTTGTTTGTCAGTACTGAACTTTCCACTGTGTCCAAATCCTAATAAATCATATCTTGCTGTAAAGTATCTTCAAAGATGAACTCACGCTGAAGTTCTTGTCAAAGGTTAACCGGCATTCTTGTGAATGGCTGGACTGTAAACAAAGCAACGTGCAATGAGTCACAGATTTCACTTCCGGATCAGCACCAATGCCTCATTACTCACTGTGCACTGTCGCCAAAATACACACAGACAACCACACTATAATGCTCATATTCTAAACAATAACCAATTTCCTTTAAATCAATACTAAGAATGACTAA
Source organism: Margaritifera margaritifera (assembly GCA_029931535.1). Lineage (NCBI taxonomy): Eukaryota > Metazoa > Mollusca > Bivalvia > Unionida > Margaritiferidae > Margaritifera > Margaritifera margaritifera. Next base: position 134,590 of record JAQPZY010000441.1, read on the forward strand.
ATCTAATGCATACATCACCACCAAAATGAGAGAGGAAAAAAGGATCTAAAAATAGACTCGGACTACATTCGTAGGTACTGAACCGGAAGTATTAATTGTGTCCTGATTCCTATCAGGGTCAGACATTTTCACCTGAATGGAAAAAAACTCAAATAAATGTGTCTGAAATACTGCTGCAAAGTTTCAATGAATTTGATGCATGCATATAAATTTTATCGGACACCATTGTATTACAAACAGTATGAATTTCAAAATGGCCGACTGTGAACAATGCACAAAACTTAAAGTTGAATGGTGAATTTATTAATTAAGATAAACACTTGAAATAAACTGTAGTTAGTTTTTAGTCCTCATACAAATCTGGAAATTACTAGAAATTAAACCTGGCTGCTAAACTCTCTGTGGAGAGTCAATTTTAAAATATGATACATATTTTTAGTTAAAAATTTGAATTTAAATTAAATTATCATGAAAATTTAAAAACTCAAGTTGACAAATTTTGTTCTTTTGCAACATGTCTCCAATCCTTTATCACAAACATCAATGGTTTTCCTTATCAGGTGTGAAGTAATTAAACCAGGGCCTGTCAATAATAGGTAGCACCTGAAATCTGGTAGCATCTGAATACGCTAGTTAGGGGTAGTAACTAAGGTAGTGATGTAATTTTCACCCCTTAAGGGGAGGAGCTGTTAGATGCTAGGGATCCAATGGTATTGAAGAGTTCGTGAAGTTATATGATACCAGGGCAGCACACCTTTTCCCAGTTATATAAGGGGGAGAGAGGATAATTCTTGTACTTTTACATGCAGTTATTTTATCTGAAACCATGAAAGGGTACACCAAGAAGAAGAAAACTTTTTTTAAACCAGGAAATATTCCACATAACAAAGGGGTCAGATTTCTGACTGATGATACTCTACCAAGTTCCAGTGCTGCATCTGCTCAAGTGACCAGAAGAATGGATGCAGACAAGTTCTCTCTCATGGCAGTGACGAAGCCGACAGGTGGGGGTCTCCAGTCAGTTGTGGCACCAGACTGTAATGGCACACCTGGGTCTGCTAGAATTCTATGGCCATCATCCAAAGCAAGACTGACCCTGAAAGAGACAGAAGTGAATCAGCATGAGGGGACATGTATGATCTGTAGGAATAAAAATGTGGAAATCTGGAATGATATCATCCATCATCATGGAAATCAAGACAACAGATGTGAGACCTGATTTCAAAATTGCTAATGAAACAAAATGGGGACTTGCTTGGAAGCATACTATGATATGTAAAAACTGCAGTTTTAAGTCACATGAGTATTAGCTGTATGACGAGATAAAAACAGCTAAACCTGGGCCAAATCCTGCTGCTGTAAATATGACGTTTCAAGCTGGACTACAGGATACACCAATGGGCAACACCAGGGCTAGATACCTACTTGCAGCCTCTTACATTCCACCACCTAGTAGAACATCTATGCAAAGGGCTTCCAACATTGTAGGTCAAGCTACTGTACAGCTAAATGAAATGGATATGGCAGACAATGGGCCCTCATCAAGTGACTCATCTAAACATGACAGAAAGTGATAAGAATATTCTCCTGGAAGTGCTGAAAATGAAACTTTCCTGTGATGTTGTACAAAGACTGCAACTTAATACAAACACGCAGAAATGTGAGGCTGTGAACAGATCAATCAGTGTTTCCGTACCTAAAAATGTCAACTATTCAAGAAACTTTGAGGCAAGAGTGCATTCAACAATACACAGACTCAATAACAGACTTGGATCATCTCTGAAAACAAAAGTAAAACACTTGGGGGTATACTTTCACCAAGTACTCTGAGATCACTGGATCAAATGGATAAAACACTGTACTTACCATCATTTGTATCCAAAGTATCCGGAAAACAGGAAATGTGTACTGGAAAGACAGGGATATATGATACAGGCTCATCTAAGGTACAGAACTCAGCCCAGAACAGGAAGTCATGCTGCACAGTCATTCCAAGGGTGATCACTCCTATGCACAGGTTCACCAGGAGCCAATGACACTGCAGACAGAAAAGAGGATCTTAGTCCATGTACAAAAGGACAGTGCCCAAAAGACACAATGAAAAACACATAATACAGAAAGGAAAACTGTCGTGGGGAAATCCGTAGGTAACACAACGCATGTTATGTGCAGTTGTGTTACCTGCTACCACCTGATGAGACCTATGGAGAGGTCGAAACAGTTTTCTCAGAATATCAAGACATAAATAAAGAAATAAACAAACAAACAAACAAACAAACATATTCTATAATAACATGAACTGACTGACTGACTGTCTGACTGAATGAATTAATGAATGAATGAATGAATGTAGCATTGAATGAATGAATGAATGGAATAGTGTATGTATGATTTAAGATAAAACTGTCATACCAGAATAGTGAAATAAAATAAAGACCAGTCTCTCTTTCTTCCTTATATCCTCCTTACTCATAACAAACAATCATCAATGCATAAATCTATTCATCAATCAATCAATCAATCAATCAATCAATCAATCAATCAATAAACTAATCCCATTTAACCATGCAACCAGCAAGCCAGCCATGTCATGCTAATGTACATTTCTATATGGATGTAGGTAGGTGGGTGGGTTTCAGGGCATATCATTATACCTGTAATTTTTCCATATCACAATTTCAACTGTAGCATGCAGTTTGGAAATTCACCATGTCCAAAATAATTCCCATATCCTATGCAGTACTGCCTATTTGTTGTTGATATGATGGGGTGCCAGGCTGAGGTGATCCGCATTCACACACACAAACTATTGTGGCATAAATGCGATGCATCTAACTCTTTTGAAATGTTTACACTTCTCATCTTTATTGTGAATGCCAGTCTATGGACATGTTTCTTTTTCCAAATGTTAGTCTCAGGGTCCCTATATGACAATAGCCCATATAACCTATTTGATGTTACATTGCCTGTCCAAAGTATACAAATACTGTTAGGTGCTGGCACAGATTTGAACAAGATTTTCTCTGACAGAATTTCAAAAATATCCGCCTTTGTAACTTGTATAAGATGTAGAAATACATACATGCTGATAATAATGAGTATCAACCCCACAGGGTGCATTAAAAAAAAAAAAAAAAAAAAAAAAAAAAAAAATTAAAAATTAATTTAAATTTAAATTTTTACAAATATTTAAATTTTTTAATTTTTCATTTCATAGTTCTATTTTTAAAAGTTATATACACAAAATGTCCAAATTTCATGCATCTACCTTCAATAATAAACTCAGGATAACAATTTAAACTTTTATAACCTATCTACAGACAGGAATCAGACCACAATTAATTTTCCTATATAGTCTCTACATTTGTTTGTCAGTACTGAACTTTCCACTGTGTCCAAATCCTAATAAATCATATCTTGCTGTAAAGTATCTTCAAAGATGAACTCACGCTGAAGTTCTTGTCAAAGGTTAACCGGCATTCTTGTGAATGGCTGGACTGTAAACAAAGCAACGTGCAATGAGTCACAGATTTCACTTCCGGATCAGCACCAATGCCTCATTACTCACTGTGCACTGTCGCCAAAATACACACAGACAACCACACTATAATGCTCATATTCTAAACAATAACCAATTTCCTTTAAATCAATACTAAGAATGACTAAATCTAATGCATACATCACCACCAAAATGAGAGAGGAAAAAAGGATCTAAAAATAGACTCGGACTACATTCGTAGGTACTGAACCGGAAGTATTAATTGTGTCCTGATTCCTATCAGGGTCAGACATTTTCACCTGAATGGAAAAAAACTCAAATAAATGTGTCTGAAATACTGCTGCAAAGTTTCAATGAATTTGATGCATGCATATAAATTTTATCGGACACCATTGTATTACAAACAGTATGAATTTCAAAATGGCCGACTGTGAACAATGCACAAAACTTAAAGTTGAATGGTGAATTTATTAATTAAGATAAACACTTGAAATAAACTGTAGTTAGTTTTTAGTCCTCATACAAATCTGGAAATTACTAGAAATTAAACCTGGCTGCTAAACTCTCTGTGGAGAGTCAATTTTAAAATATGATACATATTTTTAGTTAAAAATTTGAATTTAAATTAAATTATCATGAAAATTTAAAAACTCAAGTTGACAAATTTTGTTCTTTTGCAACATGTCTCCAATCCTTTATCACAAACATCAATGGTTTTCCTTATCAGGTGTGAAGTAATTAAACCAGGGCCTGTCAATAATAGGTAGCACCTGAAATCTGGTAGCATCTGAATACGCTAGTTAGGGGTAGTAACTAAGGTAGTGATGTAATTTTCACCCCTTAAGGGGAGGAGCTGTTAGATGCTAGGGATCCAATGGTATTGAAGAGTTCGTGAAGTTATATGATACCAGGGCAGCACACCTTTTCCCAGTTATATAAGGGGGAGAGAGGATAATTCTTGTACTTTTACATGCAGTTATTTTATCTGAAACCATGAAAGGGTACACCAAGAAGAAGAAAACTTTTTTTAAACCAGGAAATATTCCACATAACAAAGGGGTCAGATTTCTGACTGATGATACTCTACCAAGTTCCAGTGCTGCATCTGCTCAAGTGACCAGAAGAATGGATGCAGACAAGTTCTCTCTCATGGCAGTGACGAAGCCGACAGGTGGGGGTCTCCAGTCAGTTGTGGCACCAGACTGTAATGGCACACCTGGGTCTGCTAGAATTCTATGGCCATCATCCAAAGCAAGACTGACCCTGAAAGAGACAGAAGTGAATCAGCATGAGGGGACATGTATGATCTGTAGGAATAAAAATGTGGAAATCTGGAATGATATCATCCATCATCATGGAAATCAAGACAACAGATGTGAGACCTGATTTCAAAATTGCTAATGAAACAAAATGGGGACTTGCTTGGAAGCATACTATGATATGTAAAAACTGCAGTTTTAAGTCACATGAGTATTAGCTGTATGACGAGATAAAAACAGCTAAACCTGGGCCAAATCCTGCTGCTGTAAATATGACGTTTCAAGCTGGACTACAGGATACACCAATGGGCAACACCAGGGCTAGATACCTACTTGCAGCCTCTTACATTCCACCACCTAGTAGAACATCTATGCAAAGGGCTTCCAACATTGTAGGTCAAGCTACTGTACAGCTAAATGAAATGGATATGGCAGACAATGGGCCCTCATCAAGTGACTCATCTAAACATGACAGAAAGTGATAAGAATATTCTCCTGGAAGTGCTGAAAATGAAACTTTCCTGTGATGTTGTACAAAGACTGCAACTTAATACAAACACGCAGAAATGTGAGGCTGTGAACAGATCAATCAGTGTTTCCGTACCTAAAAATGTCAACTATTCAAGAAACTTTGAGGCAAGAGTGCATTCAACAATACACAGACTCAATAACAGACTTGGATCATCTCTGAAAACAAAAGTAAAACACTTGGGGGTATACTTTCACCAAGTACTCTGAGATCACTGGATCAAATGGATAAAACACTGTACTTACCATCATTTGTATCCAAAGTATCCGGAAAACAGGAAATGTGTACTGGAAAGACAGGGATATATGATACAGGCTCATCTAAGGTACAGAACTCAGCCCAGAACAGGAAGTCATGCTGCACAGTCATTCCAAGGGTGATCACTCCTATGCACAGGTTCACCAGGAGCCAATGACACTGCAGACAGAAAAGAGGATCTTAGTCCATGTACAAAAGGACAGTGCCCAAAAGACACAATGAAAAACACATAATACAGAAAGGAAAACTGTCGTGGGGAAATCCGTAGGTAACACAACGCATGTTATGTGCAGTTGTGTTACCTGCTACCACCTGATGAGACCTATGGAGAGGTCGAAACAGTTTTCTCAGAATATCAAGACATAAATAAAGAAATAAACAAACAAACAAACAAACAAACAAACATATTCTATAATAACATGAACTGACTGACTGACTGTCTGACTGAATGAATTAATGAATGAATGAATGAATGTAGCATTGAATGAATGAATGAATGGAATAGTGTATGTATGATTTAAGATAAAACTGTCATACCAGAATAGTGAAATAAAATAAAGACCAGTCTCTCTTTCTTCCTTATATCCTCCTTACTCATAACAAACAATCATCAATGCATAAATCTATTCATCAATCAATCAATCAATCAATCAATCAATCAATCAATAAACTAATCCCATTTAACCATGCAACCAGCAAGCCAGCCATGTCATGCTAATGTACATTTCTATATGGATGTAGGTAGGTGGGTGGGTTTCAGGGCATATCATTATACCTGTAATTTTTCCATATCACAATTTCAACTGTAGCATGCAGTTTGGAAATTCACCATGTCCAAAATAATTCCCATATCCTATGCAGTACTGCCTATTTGTTGTTGATATGATGGGGTGCCAGGCTGAGGTGATCCGCATTCACACACACAAACTATTGTGGCATAAATGCGATGCATCTAACTCTTTTGAAATGTTTACACTTCTCATCTTTATTGTGAATGCCAGTCTATGGACATGTTTCTTTTTCCAAATGTTAGTCTCAGGGTCCCTATATGACAATAGCCCATATAACCTATTTGATGTTACATTGCCTGTCCAAAGTATACAAATACTGTTAGGTGCTGGCACAGATTTGAACAAGATTTTCTCTGACAGAATTTCAAAAATATCCGCCTTTGTAACTTGTATAAGATGTAGAAATACATACATGCTGATAATAATGAGTATCAACCCCACAGGGTGCATTAAAAAAAAAAAAAAAAAAAAAAAAAAAAAATTAAAAATTAATTTAAATTTAAATTTTTACAAATATTTAAATTTTTTAATTTTTCATTTCATAGTTCTATTTTTAAAAGTTATATACACAAAATGTCCAAATTTCATGCATCTACCTTCAATAATAAACTCAGGATAACAATTTAAACTTTTATAACCTATCTACAGACAGGAATCAGACCACAATTAATTTTCCTATATAGTCTCTACATTTGTTTGTCAGTACTGAACTTTCCACTGTGTCCAAATCCTAATAAATCATATGTTGCTGTAAAGTATCTTCAAAGATGAACTCACGCTGAAGTTCTTGTCAAAGGTTAACCGGCATTCTTGTGAATGGCTGGACTGTAAACAAAGCAACGTGCAATGAGTCACAGATTTCACTTCCGGATCAGCACCAATGCCTCATTACTCACTGTGCACTGTCGCCAAAATACACACAGACAACCACACTATAATGCTCATATTCTAAACAATAACCAATTTCCTTTAAATCAATACTAAGAATGACTAAATCTAATGCATACATCACCACCAAAATGAGAGAGGAAAAAAGGATCTAAAAATAGACTCGGACTACATTCGTAGGTACTGAACCGGAAGTATTAATTGTGTCCTGATTCCTATCAGGGTCAGACATTTTCACCTGAATGGAAAAAAACTCAAATAAATGTGTCTGAAATACTGCTGCAAAGTTTCAATGAATTTGATGCATGCATATAAATTTTATCGGACACCATTGTATTACAAACAGTATGAATTTCAAAATGGCCGACTGTGAACAATGCACAAAACTTAAAGTTGAATGGTGAATTTATTAATTAAGATAAACACTTGAAATAAACTGTAGTTAGTTTTTAGTCCTCATACAAATCTGGAAATTACTAGAAATTAAACCTGGCTGCTAAACTCTCTGTGGAGAGTCAATTTTAAAATATGATACATATTTTTAGTTAAAAATTTGAATTTAAATTAAATTATCATGAAAATTTAAAAACTCAAGTTGACAAATTTTGTTCTTTTGCAACATGTCTCCAATCCTTTATCACAAACATCAATGGTTTTCCTTATCAGGTGTGAAGTAATTAAACCAGGGCCTGTCAATAATAGGTAGCACCTGAAATCTGGTAGCATCTGAATACGCTAGTTAGGGGTAGTAACTAAGGTAGTGATGTAATTTTCACCCCTTAAGGGGAGGAGCTGTTAGATGCTAGGGATCCAATGGTATTGAAGAGTTCGTGAAGTTATATGATACCAGGGCAGCACACCTTTTCCCAGTTATATAAGGGGGAGAGAGGATAATTCTTGTACTTTTACATGCAGTTATTTTATCTGAAACCATGAAAGGGTACACCAAGAAGAAGAAAACTTTTTTTAAACCAGGAAATATTCCACATAACAAAGGGGTCAGATTTCTGACTGATGATACTCTACCAAGTTCCAGTGCTGCATCTGCTCAAGTGACCAGAAGAATGGATGCAGACAAGTTCTCTCTCATGGCAGTGACGAAGCCGACAGGTGGGGGTCTCCAGTCAGTTGTGGCACCAGACTGTAATGGCACACCTGGGTCTGCTAGAATTCTATGGCCATCATCCAAAGCAAGACTGACCCTGAAAGAGACAGAAGTGAATCAGCATGAGGGGACATGTATGATCTGTAGGAATAAAAATGTGGAAATCTGGAATGATATCATCCATCATCATGGAAATCAAGACAACAGATGTGAGACCTGATTTCAAAATTGCTAATGAAACAAAATGGGGACTTGCTTGGAAGCATACTATGATATGTAAAAACTGCAGTTTTAAGTCACATGAGTATTAGCTGTATGACGAGATAAAAACAGCTAAACCTGGGCCAAATCCTGCTGCTGTAAATATGACGTTTCAAGCTGGACTACAGGATACACCAATGGGCAACACCAGGGCTAGATACCTACTTGCAGCCTCTTACATTCCACCACCTAGTAGAACATCTATGCAAAGGGCTTCCAACATTGTAGGTCAAGCTACTGTACAGCTAAATGAAATGGATATGGCAGACAATGGGCCCTCATCAAGTGACTCATCTAAACATGACAGAAAGTGATAAGAATATTCTCCTGGAAGTGCTGAAAATGAAACTTTCCTGTGATGTTGTACAAAGACTGCAACTTAATACAAACACGCAGAAATGTGAGGCTGTGAACAGATCAATCAGTGTTTCCGTACCTAAAAATGTCAACTATTCAAGAAACTTTGAGGCAAGAGTGCATTCAACAATACACAGACTCAATAACAGACTTGGATCATCTCTGAAAACAAAAGTAAAACACTTGGGGGTATACTTTCACCAAGTACTCTGAGATCACTGGATCAAATGGATAAAACACTGTACTTACCATCATTTGTATCCAAAGTATCCGGAAAACAGGAAATGTGTACTGGAAAGACAGGGATATATGATACAGGCTCATCTAAGGTACAGAACTCAGCCCAGAACAGGAAGTCATGCTGCACAGTCATTCCAAGGGTGATCACTCCTATGCACAGGTTCACCAGGAGCCAATGACACTGCAGACAGAAAAGAGGATCTTAGTCCATGTACAAAAGGACAGTGCCCAAAAGACACAATGAAAAACACATAATACAGAAAGGAAAACTGTCGTGGGGAAATCCGTAGGTAACACAACGCATGTTATGTGCAGTTGTGTTACCTGCTACCACCTGATGAGACCTATGGAGAGGTCGAAACAGTTTTCTCAGAATATCAAGACATAAATAAAGAAATAAACAAACAAACAAACAAACAAACAAACAAACATATTCTATAATAACATGAACTGACTGACTGACTGTCTGACTGAATGAATTAATGAATGAATGAATGAATGTAGCATTGAATGAATGAATGAATGGAATAGTGTATGTATGATTTAAGATAAAACTGTCATACCAGAATAGTGAAATAAAATAAAGACCAGTCTCTCTTTCTTCCTTATATCCTCCTTACTCATAACAAACAATCATCAATGCATAAATCTATTCATCAATCAATCAATCAATCAATCAATCAATCAATCAATCAATAAACTAATCCCATTTAACCATGCAACCAGCAAGCCAGCCATGTCATGCTAATGTACATTTCTATATGGATGTAGGTAGGTGGGTGGGTTTCAGGGCATATCATTATACCTGTAATTTTTCCATATCACAATTTCAACTGTAGCATGCAGTTTGGAAATTCACCATGTCCAAAATAATTCCCATATCCTATGCAGTACTGCCTATTTGTTGTTGATATGATGGGGTGCCAGGCTGAGGTGATCCGCATTCACACACACAAACTATTGTGGCATAAATGCGATGCATCTAACTCTTTTGAAATGTTTACACTTCTCATCTTTATTGTGAATGCCAGTCTATGGACATGTTTCTTTTTCCAAATGTTAGTCTCAGGGTCCCTATATGACAATAGCCCATATAACCTATTTGATGTTACATTGCCTGTCCAAAGTATACAAATACTGTTAGGTGCTGGCACAGATTTGAACAAGATTTTCTCTGACAGAATTTCAAAAATATCCGCCTTTGTAACTTGTATAAGATGTAGAAATACATACATGCTGATAATAATGAGTATCAACCCCACAGGGTGCATTAAAAAAAAAAAAAAAAAAAAAAAAAAAAAATTAAAAATTAATTTAAATTTAAATTTTTACAAATATTTAAATTTTTTAATTTTTCATTTCATAGTTCTATTTTTAAAAGTTATATACACAAAATGTCCAAATTTCATGCATCTACCTTCAATAATAAACTCAGGATAACAATTTAAACTTTTATAACCTATCTACAGACAGGAATCAGACCACAATTAATTTTCCTATATAGTCTCTACATTTGTTTGTCAGTACTGAACTTTCCACTGTGTCCAAATCCTAATAAATCATATCTTGCTGTAAAGTATCTTCAAAGATGAACTCACGCTGAAGTTCTTGTCAAAGGTTAACCGGCATTCTTGTGAATGGCTGGACTGTAAACAAAGCAACGTGCAATGAGTCACAGATTTCACTTCCGGATCAGCACCAATGCCTCATTACTCACTGTGCACTGTCGCCAAAATACACACAGACAACCACACTATAATGCTCATATTCTAAACAATAACCAATTTCCTTTAAATCAATACTAAGAATGACTAAATCTAATGCATACATCACCACCAAAATGAGAGAGGAAAAAAGGATCTAAAAATAGACTCGGACTACATTCGTAGGTACTGAACCGGAAGTATTAATTGTGTCCTGATTCCTATCAGGGTCAGACATTTTCACCTGAATGGAAAAAAACTCAAATAAATGTGTCTGAAATACTGCTGCAAAGTTTCAATGAATTTGATGCATGCATATAAATTTTATCGGACACCATTGTATTACAAACAGTATGAATTTCAAAATGGCCGACTGTGAACAATGCACAAAACTTAAAGTTGAATGGTGAATTTATTAATTAAGATAAACACTTGAAATAAACTGTAGTTAGTTTTTAGTCCTCATACAAATCTGGAAATTACTAGAAATTAAACCTGGCTGCTAAACTCTCTGTGGAGAGTCAATTTTAAAATATGATACATATTTTTAGTTAAAAATTTGAATTTAAATTAAATTATCATGAAAATTTAAAAACTCAAGTTGACAAATTTTGTTCTTTTGCAACATGTCTCCAATCCTTTATCACAAACATCAATGGTTTTCCTTATCAGGTGTGAAGTAATTAAACCAGGGCCTGTCAATAATAGGTAGCACCTGAAATCTGGTAGCATCTGAATACGCTAGTTAGGGGTAGTAACTAAGGTAGTGATGTAATTTTCACCCCTTAAGGGGAGGAGCTGTTAGATGCTAGGGATCCAATGGTATTGAAGAGTTCGTGAAGTTATATGATACCAGGGCAGCACACCTTTTCCCAGTTATATAAGGGGGAGAGAGGATAATTCTTGTACTTTTACATGCAGTTATTTTATCTGAAACCATGAAAGGGTACACCAAGAAGAAGAAAACTTTTTTTAAACCAGGAAATATTCCACATAACAAAGGGGTCAGATTTCTGACTGATGATACTCTACCAAGTTCCAGTGCTGCATCTGCTCAAGTGACCAGAAGAATGGATGCAGACAAGTTCTCTCTCATGGCAGTGACGAAGCCGACAGGTGGGGGTCTCCAGTCAGTTGTGGCACCAGACTGTAATGGCACACCTGGGTCTGCTAGAATTCTATGGCCATCATCCAAAGCAAGACTGACCCTGAAAGAGACAGAAGTGAATCAGCATGAGGGGACATGTATGATCTGTAGGAATAAAAATGTGGAAATCTGGAATGATATCATCCATCATCATGGAAATCAAGACAACAGATGTGAGACCTGATTTCAAAATTGCTAATGAAACAAAATGGGGACTTGCTTGGAAGCATACTATGATATGTAAAAACTGCAGTTTTAAGTCACATGAGTATTAGCTGTATGACGAGATAAAAACAGCTAAACCTGGGCCAAATCCTGCTGCTGTAAATATGACGTTTCAAGCTGGACTACAGGATACACCAATGGGCAACACCAGGGCTAGATACCTACTTGCAGCCTCTTACATTCCACCACCTAGTAGAACATCTATGCAAAGGGCTTCCAACATTGTAGGTCAAGCTACTGTACAGCTAAATGAAATGGATATGGCAGACAATGGGCCCTCATCAAGTGACTCATCTAAACATGACAGAAAGTGATAAGAATATTCTCCTGGAAGTGCTGAAAATGAAACTTTCCTGTGATGTTGTACAAAGACTGCAACTTAATACAAACACGCAGAAATGTGAGGCTGTGAACAGATCAATCAGTGTTTCCGTACCTAAAAATGTCAACTATTCAAGAAACTTTGAGGCAAGAGTGCATTCAACAATACACAGACTCAATAACAGACTTGGATCATCTCTGAAAACAAAAGTAAAACACTTGGGGGTATACTTTCACCAAGTACTCTGAGATCACTGGATCAAATGGATAAAACACTGTACTTACCATCATTTGTATCCAAAGTATCCGGAAAACAGGAAATGTGTACTGGAAAGACAGGGATATATGATACAGGCTCATCTAAGGTACAGAACTCAGCCCAGAACAGGAAGTCATGCTGCACAGTCATTCCAAGGGTGATCACTCCTATGCACAGGTTCACCAGGAGCCAATGACACTGCAGACAGAAAAGAGGATCTTAGTCCATGTACAAAAGGACAGTGCCCAAAAGACACAATGAAAAACACATAATACAGAAAGGAAAACTGTCGTGGGGAAATCCGTAGGTAACACAACGCATGTTATGTGCAGTTGTGTTACCTGCTACCACCTGATGAGACCTATGGAGAGGTCGAAACAGTTTTCTCAGAATATCAAGACATAAATAAAGAAATAAACAAACAAACAAACAAACAAACATATTCTATAATAACATGAACTGACTGACTGACTGTCTGACTGAATGAATTAATGAATGAATGAATGAATGTAGCATTGAATGAATGAATGAATGGAATAGTGTATGTATGATTTAAGATAAAACTGTCATACCAGAATAGTGAAATAAAATAAAGACCAGTCTCTCTTTCTTCCTTATATCCTCCTTACTCATAACAAACAATCATCAATGCATAAATCTATTCATCAATCAATCAATCAATCAATCAATCAATCAATCAATAAACTAATCCCATTTAACCATGCAACCAGCAAGCCAGCCATGTCATGCTAATGTACATTTCTATATGGATGTAGGTAGGTGGGTGGGTTTCAGGGCATATCATTATACCTGTAATTTTTCCATATCACAATTTCAACTGTAGCATGCAGTTTGGAAATTCACCATGTCCAAAATAATTCCCATATCCTATGCAGTACTGCCTATTTGTTGTTGATATGATGGGGTGCCAGGCTGAGGTGATCCGCATTCACACACACAAACTATTGTGGCATAAATGCGATGCATCTAACTCTTTTGAAATGTTTACACTTCTCATCTTTATTGTGAATGCCAGTCTATGGACATGTTTCTTTTTCCAAATGTTAGTCTCAGGGTCCCTATATGACAATAGCCCATATAACCTATTTGATGTTACATTGCCTGTCCAAAGTATACAAATACTGTTAGGTGCTGGCACAGATTTGAACAAGATTTTCTCTGACAGAATTTCAAAAATATCCGCCTTTGTAACTTGTATAAGATGTAGAAATACATACATGCTGATAATAATGAGTATCAACCCCACAGGGTGCATTAAAAAAAAAAAAAAAAAAAAAAAAAAAAAAATTAAAAATTAATTTAAATTTAAATTTTTACAAATATTTAAATTTTTTAATTTTTCATTTCATAGTTCTATTTTTAAAAGTTATATACACAAAATGTCCAAATTTCATGCATCTACCTTCAATAATAAACTCAGGATAACAATTTAAACTTTTATAACCTATCTACAGACAGGAATCAGACCACAATTAATTTTCCTATATAGTCTCTACATTTGTTTGTCAGTACTGAACTTTCCACTGTGTCCAAATCCTAATAAATCATATGTTGCTGTAAAGTATCTTCAAAGATGAACTCACGCTGAAGTTCTTGTCAAAGGTTAACCGGCATTCTTGTGAATGGCTGGACTGTAAACAAAGCAACGTGCAATGAGTCACAGATTTCACTTCCGGATCAGCACCAATGCCTCATTACTCACTGTGCACTGTCGCCAAAATACACACAGACAACCACACTATAATGCTCATATTCTAAACAATAACCAATTTCCTTTAAATCAATACTAAGAATGACTAAATCTAATGCATACATCACCACCAAAATGAGAGAGGAAAAAAGGATCTAAAAATAGACTCGGACTACATTCGTAGGTACTGAACCGGAAGTATTAATTGTGTCCTGATTCCTATCAGGGTCAGACATTTTCACCTGAATGGAAAAAAACTCAAATAAATGTGTCTGAAATACTGCTGCAAAGTTTCAATGAATTTGATGCATGCATATAAATTTTATCGGACACCATTGTATTACAAACAGTATGAATTTCAAAATGGCCAACTGTGAACAATGCACAAAACTTAAAGTTGAATGGTGAATTTATTAATTAAGATAAACACTTGAAATAAACTGTAGTTAGTTTTTAGTCCTCATACAAATCTGGAAATTACTAGAAATTAAACCTGGCTGCTAAACTCTCTGTGGAGAGTCAATTTTAAAATATGATACATATTTTTAGTTAAAAATTTGAATTTAAATTAAATTATCATGAAAATTTAAAAACTCAAGTTGACAAATTTTGTTCTTTTGCAACATGTCTCCAATCCTTTATCACAAACATCAATGGTTTTCCTTATCAGGTGTGAAGTAATTAAACCAGGGCCTGTCAATAATAGGTAGCACCTGAAATCTGGTAGCATCTGAATACGCTAGTTAGGGGTAGTAACTAAGGTAGTGATGTAATTTTCACCCCTTAAGGGGAGGAGCTGTTAGATGCTAGGGATCCAATGGTATTGAAGAGTTCGTGAAGTTATATGATACCAGGGCAGCACACCTTTTCCCAGTTATATAAGGGGGAGAGAGGATAATTCTTGTACTTTTACATGCAGTTATTTTATCTGAAACCATGAAAGGGTACACCAAGAAGAAGAAAACTTTTTTTAAACCAGGAAATATTCCACATAACAAAGGGGTCAGATTTCTGACTGATGATACTCTACCAAGTTCCAGTGCTGCATCTGCTCAAGTGACCAGAAGAATGGATGCAGACAAGTTCTCTCTCATGGCAGTGACGAAGCCGACAGGTGGGGGTCTCCAGTCAGTTGTGGCACCAGACTGTAATGGCACACCTGGGTCTGCTAGAATTCTATGGCCATCATCCAAAGCAAGACTGACCCTGAAAGAGACAGAAGTGAATCAGCATGAGGGGACATGTATGATCTGTAGGAATAAAAATGTGGAAATCTGGAATGATATCATCCATCATCATGGAAATCAAGACAACAGATGTGAGACCTGATTTCAAAATTGCTAATGAAACAAAAATGGGGACTTGCTTGGAAGCATACTATGATATGTAAAAACTGCAGTTTTAAGTCACATGAGTATTAGCTGTATGACGAGATAAAAACAGCTAAACCTGGGCCAAATCCTGCTGCTGTAAATATGACGTTTCAAGCTGGACTACAGGATACACCAATGGGCAACACCAGGGCTAGATACCTACTTGCAGCCTCTTACATTCCACCACCTAGTAGAACATCTATGCAAAGGGCTTCCAACATTGTAGGTCAAGCTACTGTACAGCTAAATGAAATGGATATGGCAGACAATGGGCCCTCATCAAGTGACTCATCTAAACATGACAGAAAGTGATAAGAATATTCTCCTGGAAGTGCTGAAAATGAAACTTTCCTGTGATGTTGTACAAAGACTGCAACTTAATACAAACACGCAGAAATGTGAGGCTGTGAACAGATCAATCAGTGTTTCCGTACCTAAAAATGTCAACTATTCAAGAAACTTTGAGGCAAGAGTGCATTCAACAATACACAGACTCAATAACAGACTTGGATCATCTCTGAAAACAAAAGTAAAACACTTGGGGGTATACTTTCACCAAGTACTCTGAGATCACTGGATCAAATGGATAAAACACTGTACTTACCATCATTTGTATCCAAAGTATCCGGAAAACAGGAAATGTGTACTGGAAAGACAGGGATATATGATACAGGCTCATCTAAGGTACAGAACTCAGCCCAGAACAGGAAGTCATGCTGCACAGTCATTCCAAGGGTGATCACTCCTATGCACAGGTTCACCAGGAGCCAATGACACTGCAGACAGAAAAGAGGATCTTAGTCCATGTACAAAAGGACAGTGCCCAAAAGACACAATGAAAAACACATAATACAGAAAGGAAAACTGTCGTGGGGAAATCCGTAGGTAACACAACGCATGTTATGTGCAGTTGTGTTACCTGCTACCACCTGATGAGACCTATGGAGAGGTCGAAACAGTTTTCTCAGAATATCAAGACATAAATAAAGAAATAAACAAACAAACAAACAAACAAACAAACATATTCTATAATAACATGAACTGACTGACTGACTGTCTGACTGAATGAATTAATGAATGAATGAATGAATGTAGCATTGAATGAATGAATGAATGGAATAGTGTATGTATGATTTAAGATAAAACTGTCATACCAGAATAGTGAAATAAAATAAAGACCAGTCTCTCTTTCTTCCTTATATCCTCCTTACTCATAACAAACAATCATCAATGCATAAATCTATTCATCAATCAATCAATCAATCAATCAATCAATCAATCAATAAACTAATCCCATTTAACCATGCAACCAGCAAGCCAGCCATGTCATGCTAATGTACATTTCTATATGGATGTAGGTAGGTGGGTGGGTTTCAGGGCATATCATTATACCTGTAATTTTTCCATATCACAATTTCAACTGTAGCATGCAGTTTGGAAATTCACCATGTCCAAAATAATTCCCATATCCTATGCAGTACTGCCTATTTGTTGTTGATATGATGGGGTGCCAGGCTGAGGTGATCCGCATTCACACACACAAACTATTGTGGCATAAATGCGATGCATCTAACTCTTTTGAAATGTTTACACTTCTCATCTTTATTGTGAATGCCAGTCTATGGACATGTTTCTTTTTCCAAATGTTAGTCTCAGGGTCCCTATATGACAATAGCCCATATAACCTATTTGATGTTACATTGCCTGTCCAAAGTATACAAATACTGTTAGGTGCTGGCACAGATTTGAACAAGATTTTCTCTGACAGAATTTCAAAAATATCCGCCTTTGTAACTTGTATAAGATGTAGAAATACATACATGCTGATAATAATGAGTATCAACCCCACAGGGTGCATTAAAAAAAAAAAAAAAAAAAAAAAAAAAAAAATTAAAAATTAATTTAAATTTAAATTTTTACAAATATTTAAATTTTTTAATTTTTCATTTCATAGTTCTATTTTTAAAAGTTATATACACAAAATGTCCAAATTTCATGCATCTACCTTCAATAATAAACTCAGGATAACAATTTAAACTTTTATAACCTATCTACAGACAGGAATCAGACCACAATTAATTTTCCTATATAGTCTCTACATTTGTTTGTCAG
The DNA here is from genome assembly GCA_029931535.1 of Margaritifera margaritifera. Taxonomy (NCBI): domain Eukaryota; kingdom Metazoa; phylum Mollusca; class Bivalvia; order Unionida; family Margaritiferidae; genus Margaritifera; species Margaritifera margaritifera. The sequence continues at coordinate 152,628 of JAQPZY010000441.1, forward strand.
TACTGAACTTTCCACTGTGTCCAAATCCTAATAAATCATATGTTGCTGTAAAGTATCTTCAAAGATGAACTCACGCTGAAGTTCTTGTCAAAGGTTAACCGGCATTCTTGTGAATGGCTGGACTGTAAACAAAGCAACGTGCAATGAGTCACAGATTTCACTTCCGGATCAGCACCAATGCCTCATTACTCACTGTGCACTGTCGCCAAAATACACACAGACAACCACACTATAATGCTCATATTCTAAACAATAACCAATTTCCTTTAAATCAATACTAAGAATGACTAAATCTAATGCATACATCACCACCAAAATGAGAGAGGAAAAAAGGATCTAAAAATAGACTCGGACTACATTCGTAGGTACTGAACCGGAAGTATTAATTGTGTCCTGATTCCTATCAGGGTCAGACATTTTCACCTGAATGGAAAAAAACTCAAATAAATGTGTCTGAAATACTGCTGCAAAGTTTCAATGAATTTGATGCATGCATATAAATTTTATCGGACACCATTGTATTACAAACAGTATGAATTTCAAAATGGCCAACTGTGAACAATGCACAAAACTTAAAGTTGAATGGTGAATTTATTAATTAAGATAAACACTTGAAATAAACTGTAGTTAGTTTTTAGTCCTCATACAAATCTGGAAATTACTAGAAATTAAACCTGGCTGCTAAACTCTCTGTGGAGAGTCAATTTTAAAATATGATACATATTTTTAGTTAAAAATTTGAATTTAAATTAAATTATCATGAAAATTTAAAAACTCAAGTTGACAAATTTTGTTCTTTTGCAACATGTCTCCAATCCTTTATCACAAACATCAATGGTTTTCCTTATCAGGTGTGAAGTAATTAAACCAGGGCCTGTCAATAATAGGTAGCACCTGAAATCTGGTAGCATCTGAATACGCTAGTTAGGGGTAGTAACTAAGGTAGTGATGTAATTTTCACCCCTTAAGGGGAGGAGCTGTTAGATGCTAGGGATCCAATGGTATTGAAGAGTTCGTGAAGTTATATGATACCAGGGCAGCACACCTTTTCCCAGTTATATAAGGGGGAGAGAGGATAATTCTTGTACTTTTACATGCAGTTATTTTATCTGAAACCATGAAAGGGTACACCAAGAAGAAGAAAACTTTTTTTAAACCAGGAAATATTCCACATAACAAAGGGGTCAGATTTCTGACTGATGATACTCTACCAAGTTCCAGTGCTGCATCTGCTCAAGTGACCAGAAGAATGGATGCAGACAAGTTCTCTCTCATGGCAGTGACGAAGCCGACAGGTGGGGGTCTCCAGTCAGTTGTGGCACCAGACTGTAATGGCACACCTGGGTCTGCTAGAATTCTATGGCCATCATCCAAAGCAAGACTGACCCTGAAAGAGACAGAAGTGAATCAGCATGAGGGGACATGTATGATCTGTAGGAATAAAAATGTGGAAATCTGGAATGATATCATCCATCATCATGGAAATCAAGACAACAGATGTGAGACCTGATTTCAAAATTGCTAATGAAACAAAAATAGGACTTGCTTGGAAGCATACTATGATATGTAAAAACTGCAGTTTTAAGTCACATGAGTATTAGCTGTATGACGAGATAAAAACAGCTAAACCTGGGCCAAATCCTGCTGCTGTAAATATGACGTTTCAAGCTGGACTACAGGATACACCAATGGGCAACACCAGGGCTAGATACCTACTTGCAGCCTCTTACATTCCACCACCTAGTAGAACATCTATGCAAAGGGCTTCCAACATTGTAGGTCAAGCTACTGTACAGCTAAATGAAATGGATATGGCAGACAATGGGCCCTCATCAAGTGACTCATCTAAACATGACAGAAAGTGATAAGAATATTCTCCTGGAAGTGCTGAAAATGAAACTTTCCTGTGATGTTGTACAAAGACTGCAACTTAATACAAACACGCAGAAATGTGAGGCTGTGAACAGATCAATCAGTGTTTCCGTACCTAAAAATGTCAACTATTCAAGAAACTTTGAGGCAAGAGTGCATTCAACAATACACAGACTCAATAACAGACTTGGATCATCTCTGAAAACAAAAGTAAAACACTTGGGGGTATACTTTCACCAAGTACTCTGAGATCACTGGATCAAATGGATAAAACACTGTACTTACCATCATTTGTATCCAAAGTATCCGGAAAACAGGAAATGTGTACTGGAAAGACAGGGATATATGATACAGGCTCATCTAAGGTACAGAACTCAGCCCAGAACAGGAAGTCATGCTGCACAGTCATTCCAAGGGTGATCACTCCTATGCACAGGTTCACCAGGAGCCAATGACACTGCAGACAGAAAAGAGGATCTTAGTCCATGTACAAAAGGACAGTGCCCAAAAGACACAATGAAAAACACATAATACAGAAAGGAAAACTGTCGTGGGGAAATCCGTAGGTAACACAACGCATGTTATGTGCAGTTGTGTTACCTGCTACCACCTGATGAGACCTATGGAGAGGTCGAAACAGTTTTCTCAGAATATCAAGACATAAATAAAGAAATAAACAAACAAACAAACAAACAAACAAACATATTCTATAATAACATGAACTGACTGACTGACTGTCTGACTGAATGAATTAATGAATGAATGAATGAATGTAGCATTGAATGAATGAATGAATGGAATAGTGTATGTATGATTTAAGATAAAACTGTCATACCAGAATAGTGAAATAAAATAAAGACCAGTCTCTCTTTCTTCCTTATATCCTCCTTACTCATAACAAACAATCATCAATGCATAAATCTATTCATCAATCAATCAATCAATCAATCAATCAATCAATCAATAAACTAATCCCATTTAACCATGCAACCAGCAAGCCAGCCATGTCATGCTAATGTACATTTCTATATGGATGTAGGTAGGTGGGTGGGTTTCAGGGCATATCATTATACCTGTAATTTTTCCATATCACAATTTCAACTGTAGCATGCAGTTTGGAAATTCACCATGTCCAAAATAATTCCCATATCCTATGCAGTACTGCCTATTTGTTGTTGATATGATGGGGTGCCAGGCTGAGGTGATCCGCATTCACACACACAAACTATTGTGGCATAAATGCGATGCATCTAACTCTTTTGAAATGTTTACACTTCTCATCTTTATTGTGAATGCCAGTCTATGGACATGTTTCTTTTTCCAAATGTTAGTCTCAGGGTCCCTATATGACAATAGCCCATATAACCTATTTGATGTTACATTGCCTGTCCAAAGTATACAAATACTGTTAGGTGCTGGCACAGATTTGAACAAGATTTTCTCTGACAGAATTTCAAAAATATCCGCCTTTGTAACTTGTATAAGATGTAGAAATACATACATGCTGATAATAATGAGTATCAACCCCACAGGGTGCATTAAAAAAAAAAAAAAAAAAAAAAAAAAAAAAATTAATTAAATTAATTTAAATTTAAATTTTTACAAATATTTAAATTTTTTAATTTTTCATTTCATAGTTCTATACACAAAATGTCCAAATTTCAATGCATCTACCTTCAATAATAAACTCAGAATAACAATTTAAACTTTTATAACCTATCTACAGACAGGAATCAGACCACAATTAATTTTCTTATATAGTCTCTACATTTGTTTGTCAGTACTCAACTTTCCACTGTGTCCAAATCCTAATAAATCATATGTTGCTGTAAAGTATCTTCAAAGATGAACTCACGCTGAAGTTCTTGTCAAAGGTTAACCGGCATTCTTGTGAATGGCTGGACTGTAAACAAAGCAACGTGCAATGAGTCACAGATTTCACTTCCGGATCAGCACCAATGCCTCATTACTCACTGTGCACTGTCGCCAAAATACACACAGACAACCACACTATAATGCTCATATTCTAAACAATAACCAATTTCCTTTAAATCAATACTAAGAATGACTAAATCTAATGCATACATCACCACCAAAATGAGAGAGGAAAAAAGGATCTAAAAATAGACTCGGACTACATTCGTAGGTACTGAACCGGAAGTATTAATTGTGTCCTGATTCCTATCAGGGTCAGACATTTTCACCTGAATGGAAAAAAACTCAAATAAATGTGTCTGAAATACTGCTGCAAAGTTTCAATGAATTTGATGCATGCATATAAATTTTATCGGACACCATTGTATTACAAACAGTATGAATTTCAAAATGGCCAACTGTGAACAATGCACAAAACTTAAAGTTGAATGGTGAATTTATTAATTAAGATAAACACTTGAAATAAACTGTAGTTAGTTTTTAGTCCTCATACAAATCTGGAAATTACTAGAAATTAAACCTGGCTGCTAAACTCTCTGTGGAGAGTCAATTTTAAAATATGATACATATTTTTAGTTAAAAATTTGAATTTAAATTAAATTATCATGAAAATTTAAAAACTCAAGTTGACAAATTTTGTTCTTTTGCAACATGTCTCCAATCCTTTATCACAAACATCAATGGTTTTCCTTATCAGGTGTGAAGTAATTAAACCAGGGCCTGTCAATAATAGGTAGCACCTGAAATCTGGTAGCATCTGAATACGCTAGTTAGGGGTAGTAACTAAGGTAGTGATGTAATTTTCACCCCTTAAGGGGAGGAGCTGTTAGATGCTAGGATCCAATGGTATTGAAGAGTTCGTGAAGTTATATGATACCAGGGCAGCACACCTTTTCCCAGTTATATAAGGGGGAGAGAGGATAATTCTTGTACTTTTACATGCAGTTATTTTATCTGAAACCATGAAAGGGTACACCAAGAAGAAGAAAACTTTTTTTAAACCAGGAAATATTCCACATAACAAAGGGGTTATATTTCTGACTGATGATACTCTACCAAGTTCCAGTGCTGCATCTGCTCAAGTGACCAGAAGAATGGATGCAGACAAGTTCTCTCTCATGGCAGTGACGAAGCCGACAGGTGGGGGTCTCCAGTCAGTTGTGGCACCAGACTGTAATGGCACACCTGGGTCTGCTAGAATTCTATGGCCATCATCCAAAGCAAGACTGACCCTGAAAGAGACAGAAGTGAATCAGCATGAGGGGACATGTATGATCTGTAGGAATAAAAATGTGGAAATCTGGAATGATATCATCCATCATCATGGAAATCAAGACAACAGATGTGAGACCTGATTTCAAAATTGCTAATGAAACAAAAAATGGGGACTTGCTTGGAAGCATACTATGATATGTAAAAACTGCAGTTTTAAGTCACATGAGTATTAGCTGTATGACGAGATAAAAACAGCTAAACCTGGGCCAAATCCTGCTGCTGTAAATATGACGTTTCAAGCTGGACTACAGGATACACCAATGGGCAACACCAGGGCTAGATACCTACTTGCAGCCTCTTACATTCCACCACCTAGTAGAACATCTATGCAAAGGGCTTCCAACATTGTAGGTCAAGCTACTGTACAGCTAAATGAAATGGATATGGCAGACAATGGGCCCTCATCAAGTGACTCATCTAAACATGACAGAAAGTGATAAGAATATTCTCCTGGAAGTGCTGAAAATGAAACTTTCCTGTGATGTTGTACAAAGACTGCAACTTAATACAAACACGCAGAAATGTGAGGCTGTGAACAGATCAATCAGTGTTTCCGTACCTAAAAATGTCAACTATTCAAGAAACTTTGAGGCAAGAGTGCATTCAACAATACACAGACTCAATAACAGACTTGGATCATCTCTGAAAACAAAAGTAAAACACTTGGGGGTATACTTTCACCAAGTACTCTGAGATCACTGGATCAAATGGATAAAACACTGTACTTACCATCATTTGTATCCAAAGTATCCGGAAAACAGGAAATGTGTACTGGAAAGACAGGGATATATGATACAGGCTCATCTAAGGTACAGAACTCAGCCCAGAACAGGAAGTCATGCTGCACAGTCATTCCAAGGGTGATCACTCCTATGCACAGGTTCACCAGGAGCCAATGACACTGCAGACAGAAAAGAGGATCTTAGTCCATGTACAAAAGGACAGTGCCCAAAAGACACAATGAAAAACACATAATACAGAAAGGAAAACTGTCGTGGGGAAATCCGTAGGTAACACAACGCATGTTATGTGCAGTTGTGTTACCTGCTACCACCTGATGAGACCTATGGAGAGGTCGAAACAGTTTTCTCAGAATATCAAGACATAAATAAAGAAATAAACAAACAAACAAACAAACAAACAAACATATTCTATAATAACATGAACTGACTGACTGACTGTCTGACTGAATGAATTAATGAATGAATGAATGAATGTAGCATTGAATGAATGAATGAATGGAATAGTGTATGTATGATTTAAGATAAAACTGTCATACCAGAATAGTGAAATAAAATAAAGACCAGTCTCTCTTTCTTCCTTATATCCTCCTTACTCATAACAAACAATCATCAATGCATAAATCTATTCATCAATCAATCAATCAATCAATCAATCAATCAATCAATCAATAAACTAATCCCATTTAACCATGCAACCAGCAAGCCAGCCATGTCATGCTAATGTACATTTCTATATGGATGTAGGTAGGTGGGTGGGTTTCAGGGCATATCATTATACCTGTAATTTTTCCATATCACAATTTCAACTGTAGCATGCAGTTTGGAAATTCACCATGTCCAAAATAATTCCCATATCCTATGCAGTACTGCCTATTTGTTGTTGATATGATGGGGTGCCAGGCTGAGGTGATCCGCATTCACACACACAAACTATTGTGGCATAAATGCGATGCATCTAACTCTTTTGAAATGTTTACACTTCTCATCTTTATTGTGAATGCCAGTCTATGGACATGTTTCTTTTTCCAAATGTTAGTCTCAGGGTCCCTATATGACAATAGCCCATATAACCTATTTGATGTTACATTGCCTGTCCAAAGTATACAAATACTGTTAGGTGCTGGCACAGATTTGAACAAGATTTTCTCTGACAGAATTTCAAAAATATCCGCCTTTGTAACTTGTATAAGATGTAGAAATACATACATGCTGATAATAATGAGTATCAACCCCACAGGGTGCATTAAAAAAAAAAAAAAAAAAAAAAAAAAAAAATTAAAAATTAATTTAAATTTAAATTTTTACAAATATTTAAATTTTTTAATTTTTCATTTCATAGTTCTATTTTTAAAAGTTATATACACAAAATGTCCAAATTTCATGCATCTACCTTCAATAATAAACTCAGGATAACAATTTAAACTTTTATAACCTATCTACAGACAGGAATCAGACCACAATTAATTTTCCTATATAGTCTCTACATTTGTTTGTCAGTACTGAACTTTCCACTGTGTCCAAATCCTAATAAATCATATGTTGCTGTAAAGTATCTTCAAAGATGAACTCACGCTGAAGTTCTTGTCAAAGGTTAACCGGCATTCTTGTGAATGGCTGGACTGTAAACAAAGCAACGTGCAATGAGTCACAGATTTCACTTCCGGATCAGCACCAATGCCTCATTACTCACTGTGCACTGTCGCCAAAATACACACAGACAACCACACTATAATGCTCATATTCTAAACAATAACCAATTTCCTTTAAATCAATACTAAGAATGACTAAATCTAATGCATACATCACCACCAAAATGAGAGAGGAAAAAAGGATCTAAAAATAGACTCGGACTACATTCGTAGGTACTGAACCGGAAGTATTAATTGTGTCCTGATTCCTATCAGGGTCAGACATTTTCACCTGAATGGAAAAAAACTCAAATAAATGTGTCTGAAATACTGCTGCAAAGTTTCAATGAATTTGATGCATGCATATAAATTTTATCGGACACCATTGTATTACAAACAGTATGAATTTCAAAATGGCCAACTGTGAACAATGCACAAAACTTAAAGTTGAATGGTGAATTTATTAATTAAGATAAACACTTGAAATAAACTGTAGTTAGTTTTTAGTCCTCATACAAATCTGGAAATTACTAGAAATTAAACCTGGCTGCTAAACTCTCTGTGGAGAGTCAATTTTAAAATATGATACATATTTTTAGTTAAAAATTTGAATTTAAATTAAATTATCATGAAAATTTAAAAACTCAAGTTGACAAATTTTGTTCTTTTGCAACATGTCTCCAATCCTTTATCACAAACATCAATGGTTTTCCTTATCAGGTGTGAAGTAATTAAACCAGGGCCTGTCAATAATAGGTAGCACCTGAAATCTGGTAGCATCTGAATACGCTAGTTAGGGGTAGTAACTAAGGTAGTGATGTAATTTTCACCCCTTAAGGGGAGGAGCTGTTAGATGCTAGGGATCCAATGGTATTGAAGAGTTCGTGAAGTTATATGATACCAGGGCAGCACACCTTTTCCCAGTTATATAAGGGGGAGAGAGGATAATTCTTGTACTTTTACATGCAGTTATTTTATCTGAAACCATGAAAGGGTACACCAAGAAGAAGAAAACTTTTTTTAAACCAGGAAATATTCCACATAACAAAGGGGTCAGATTTCTGACTGATGATACTCTACCAAGTTCCAGTGCTGCATCTGCTCAAGTGACCAGAAGAATGGATGCAGACAAGTTCTCTCTCATGGCAGTGACGAAGCCGACAGGTGGGGGTCTCCAGTCAGTTGTGGCACCAGACTGTAATGGCACACCTGGGTCTGCTAGAATTCTATGGCCATCATCCAAAGCAAGACTGACCCTGAAAGAGACAGAAGTGAATCAGCATGAGGGGACATGTATGATCTGTAGGAATAAAAATGTGGAAATCTGGAATGATATCATCCATCATCATGGAAATCAAGACAACAGATGTGAGACCTGATTTCAAAATTGCTAATGAAACAAAAATGGGGACTTGCTTGGAAGCATACTATGATATGTAAAAACTGCAGTTTTAAGTCACATGAGTATTAGCTGTATGACGAGATAAAAACAGCTAAACCTGGGCCAAATCCTGCTGCTGTAAATATGACGTTTCAAGCTGGACTACAGGATACACCAATGGGCAACACCAGGGCTAGATACCTACTTGCAGCCTCTTACATTCCACCACCTAGTAGAACATCTATGCAAAGGGCTTCCAACATTGTAGGTCAAGCTACTGTACAGCTAAATGAAATGGATATGGCAGACAATGGGCCCTCATCAAGTGACTCATCTAAACATGACAGAAAGTGATAAGAATATTCTCCTGGAAGTGCTGAAAATGAAACTTTCCTGTGATGTTGTACAAAGACTGCAACTTAATACAAACACGCAGAAATGTGAGGCTGTGAACAGATCAATCAGTGTTTCCGTACCTAAAAATGTCAACTATTCAAGAAACTTTGAGGCAAGAGTGCATTCAACAATACACAGACTCAATAACAGACTTGGATCATCTCTGAAAACAAAAGTAAAACACTTGGGGGTATACTTTCACCAAGTACTCTGAGATCACTGGATCAAATGGATAAAACACTGTACTTACCATCATTTGTATCCAAAGTATCCGGAAAACAGGAAATGTGTACTGGAAAGACAGGGATATATGATACAGGCTCATCTAAGGTACAGAACTCAGCCCAGAACAGGAAGTCATGCTGCACAGTCATTCCAAGGGTGATCACTCCTATGCACAGGTTCACCAGGAGCCAATGACACTGCAGACAGAAAAGAGGATCTTAGTCCATGTACAAAAGGACAGTGCCCAAAAGACACAATGAAAAACACATAATACAGAAAGGAAAACTGTCGTGGGGAAATCCGTAGGTAACACAACGCATGTTATGTGCAGTTGTGTTACCTGCTACCACCTGATGAGACCTATGGAGAGGTCGAAACAGTTTTCTCAGAATATCAAGACATAAATAAAGAAATAAACAAACAAACAAACAAACAAACAAACATATTCTATAATAACATGAACTGACTGACTGACTGTCTGACTGAATGAATTAATGAATGAATGAATGAATGTAGCATTGAATGAATGAATGAATGGAATAGTGTATGTATGATTTAAGATAAAACTGTCATACCAGAATAGTGAAATAAAATAAAGACCAGTCTCTCTTTCTTCCTTATATCCTCCTTACTCATAACAAACAATCATCAATGCATAAATCTATTCATCAATCAATCAATCAATCAATCAATCAATCAATAAACTAATCCCATTTAACCATGCAACCAGCAAGCCAGCCATGTCATGCTAATGTACATTTCTATATGGATGTAGGTAGGTGGGTGGGTTTCAGGGCATATCATTATACCTGTAATTTTTCCATATCACAATTTCAACTGTAGCATGCAGTTTGGAAATTCACCATGTCCAAAATAATTCCCATATCCTATGCAGTACTGCCTATTTGTTGTTGATATGATGGGGTGCCAGGCTGAGGTGATCCGCATTCACACACACAAACTATTGTGGCATAAATGCGATGCATCTAACTCTTTTGAAATGTTTACACTTCTCATCTTTATTGTGAATGCCAGTCTATGGACATGTTTCTTTTTCCAAATGTTAGTCTCAGGGTCCCTATATGACAATAGCCCATATAACCTATTTGATGTTACATTGCCTGTCCAAAGTATACAAATACTGTTAGGTGCTGGCACAGATTTGAACAAGATTTTCTCTGACAGAATTTCAAAAATATCCGCCTTTGTAACTTGTATAAGATGTAGAAATACATACATGCTGATAATAATGAGTATCAACCCCACAGGGTGCATTAAAAAAAAAAAAAAAAAAAAAAAAAAAAAAATTAAAAATTAATTTAAATTTAAATTTTTACAAATATTTAAATTTTTTAATTTTTCATTTCATAGTTCTATTTTTAAAAGTTATATACACAAAATGTCCAAATTTCATGCATCTACCTTCAATAATAAACTCAGGATAACAATTTAAACTTTTATAACCTATCTACAGACAGGAATCAGACCACAATTAATTTTCCTATATAGTCTCTACATTTGTTTGTCAGTACTGAACTTTCCACTGTGTCCAAATCCTAATAAATCATATGTTGCTGTAAAGTATCTTCAAAGATGAACTCACGCTGAAGTTCTTGTCAAAGGTTAACCGGCATTCTTGTGAATGGCTGGACTGTAAACAAAGCAACGTGCAATGAGTCACAGATTTCACTTCCGGATCAGCACCAATGCCTCATTACTCACTGTGCACTGTCGCCAAAATACACACAGACAACCACACTATAATGCTCATATTCTAAACAATAACCAATTTCCTTTAAATCAATACTAAGAATGACTAAATCTAATGCATACATCACCACCAAAATGAGAGAGGAAAAAAGGATCTAAAAATAGACTCGGACTACATTCGTAGGTACTGAACCGGAAGTATTAATTGTGTCCTGATTCCTATCAGGGTCAGACATTTTCACCTGAATGGAAAAAAACTCAAATAAATGTGTCTGAAATACTGCTGCAAAGTTTCAATGAATTTGATGCATGCATATAAATTTTATCGGACACCATTGTATTACAAACAGTATGAATTTCAAAATGGCCGACTGTGAACAATGCACAAAACTTAAAGTTGAATGGTTCATTTATTAATTAAGATAAACACTTGAAATAAACTGTAGTTAGTTTTTAGTCCTCATACAAATCTGGAAATTACTAGAAATTAAACCTGGCTGCTAAACTCTCTGTGGAGAGTCAATTTTAAAATATGATACATATTTTTAGTTATAAAATTTGAATTTAAAATTAAATTATCATGAAAATTTAATAACTCAAGTAGACAAATTTGTTTCTTTTGCAACATGTCTCCAATCCTTTATCACAAACATCAATGGTTTTCCTCATCAGGTGTGAAGTAATTTAACCAGGGCCTGTCAATAATAGGTAGCCACCCTGAAATCTGGTAGCATCTGAATACGCTAGTTAGTGGGTAACAAACAGTGTAGATGAAAACTTGAGTCCAATCATTCACCATTTCCAACATTCAATTCTATCCACCCTTCACCATACAATTTGCATCTCATAATCCAACCATACTTTCACTCCAAAGTTATTTTTCAACTCATCCAAATAATCCCCACACCCTTTACCAAATCCCTACCAAAATTCAACCAGACAATCAATCAAATCCCCAGACAAATATATAAGTTCTCATTAAATTTACCTACACAATTCTCCAGTCAACGGGACAGCAGAAGAAATGCTAAAGGGATCCAGATGGTATACGAAAGAGACATGAAAGTTATCAAATGAAGACATATGTCAAAAAGAAAATTATCAAAAGAACTCCCAACAAGCCAAACATCCATAAAAACAGAAGAACTGAAGCCCAAGAGACACAGAAAAAAATGTGAAAGAAAAATCAAGGAAATCAACAAGGAAGCAAAGTGAATCATGACAAAAAACATCAAAAAATGAAACCGTGAGCAAAGAAGCACAACCCAAGCTAAGAAGAAAAAAAAACAAGCAAAGTGATGTACAACAGATACACTCATCCAATGCCGGACAGAACATCAGGCCAGTTACACTGACATACATAACAAATACAAAACAAAAAAAAAAAAATTTAAATTTTTTAACACGATAACAACAAAAATCCAAACAATATGAATAAACTGATCTACACAATTACAGAAAAAACACCCCTCCCAGTCCGCCCCTTATACCCCTGTCCAAATCCTAAAAATCAATCAAAACCAAACACAAACAAATCATCGACTAACCATTCTTGTGAAAGGCTGGACTGTAAACAAACAACGTGCAATGAGTCACAGATTTCACTTCCGGATCAGCCCTCACAGTGGCATACGTCATCCCCCCGTCAACCACACTACTCCGCTCAGCCCCTCTCAGACCTACTTCTAAACCCAATATAACCAGACTAAATCTAATGCATACATCACCACCAAAATGAAAGAAAAAAAAAATCTAAAAATAGACTCGGACTACATTCGTAGTACTGAACCGGAATATTAATTCCCGATTCCTATTTCAAACTGAATAAAAAAAAATAAAAAAATTTCTGAAATAAAAAAAATACACGCAAATATAAACCATGCAAAAATTTCACCATTGTATTACAAACAGTATTTTGTCGCTTCTGTGAACATCACACAAGACTAAAATAATGTGAATTTAATTAATTAAGATAAACACCAATGGCAAGAAATTATTAGATAAACACTTGAAACTAAACCTGAAATTCCTAGAAATTACTAAAAAATTAAAACCTGGCTGCTAAACTCTCAGTGGAGAGTAAAAAATAAATTTAAAAATTAAAAAAAAATTAAACACAAAAATTTAAAAACTCAAGTTGACAAATTTTTAATACTTTTGCAACATGTCAATCCCAAACTTTATACACATCAACCTTATCAGAAGTAAATTAAACCAGGGCCTGTCAATAATAGGTAGCACCTGAAATCTGTAGCATCTGATCTGACAAAGTAACTAAGTAACAAGATTTTCCACCTTAATAGGAAGGGGACGAGCCAATGTTAACAACAAAAATAGAAATTTCGTGAAGTTTTTCCCAGGGCAGCACACCTTTTCCCAAGTTTAAGAGAAGAGGATAATTCTTGTAAGCATGCACATTTTAGTTATTAACTGAAACCAAGATAAAGATGGCAGGTCTCCACATACACCAAAGAAAGAAAACTTTCCAAAGTATTCCACATAACAAAGGGTCCAGATTTCTGACTGATGATAGTTTGACTGATGATATCTGCTAAGTGACCAAAGCAGACAAGTTCCCACAACTCCAGACAGTGTGGCTGTGGCACCAGACTGTAATGGCACACCTGGGTCTGCTAGAATTCTATGCCATCATCCCAAAGCAAGACTGACCTAAAGAGACAGAAGTGAATCAGCATGAGGGGACATGTATGATCTGTAGAATAAAAATGTGGAAATCTGGAATGATATCATCCATCATCATGGAAATCAAGACAAACAGATGTGAGACTGATTTCAAAATTGCTAATGAAACAAAAATGGGGACTTGCTTGGAAGCATACTATGATATGTAAAAACTGCAGTTTTAAGTCACATGAGTATTAGCTGTATGACGAGATAAAAACAGCTAAACCTGGGCCAAATCCTGCTGCTGTAAATATGACGTTTCAAGCTGGACTACAGGATACACCAATGGGCAACACCAGGGGCTATATACCTACTTGCAGCCTCTTACATTCCACCACCTAGTAGAACATCTATGCAAAGGGCTTCCAACATTGTAGGTCAAGCTACTGTACAGCTAAATGAAATGGATATGGCAGACAAAGGGCCCTCATCAAGTGACTCATCTAAACATGACAGAAAGTGATAAGAATATTCTCCTGGAAGTGCTGAAAATGAAACTTTCCTGTGATGTTGTACAAAGACTGCAACTTAATACAAACACGCAGAAATGTGAGGCTGTGAACAGATCAATCAGTGTTTCCGTACCTAAAAATGTCAACTATTCAAGAAACTTTGAGGCAAGAGTGCATTCAACAATACACAGACTCAATAACAGACTTGGATCATCTCTGAAAACAAAAGTAAAACACTTGGGGGTATACTTTCACCAAGTACTCTGAGATCACTGGATCAAATGGATAAAACACTGTACTTACCATCATTTGTATCCAAAGTATCCGGAAAACAGGAAATGTGTACTGGAAAGACAGGGATATATGATACAGGCTCATCTAAGGTACAGAACTCATCCCAGAACAGGAAGTCATGCTGCACAGTCATTCCAAGGGTGATCACTCCTATGCACAGGTTCACCAGGAGCCAATGACACTGCAGACAGAAAAGAGGATCTTAGTCCATGTACAAAAGGACAGTGCCCAAAAGACACAATGAAAAACACATAATACAGAAAGGAAAACTGTCGTGGGGAAATCCGTAGGTAACACAACGCATGTTATGTGCAGTTGTGTTACCTGCTACCACCTGATGAGACCTATGGAGAGGTCGAAACAGTTTTCTCAGAATATCAAGACATAAATAAAGAAATAAACAAACAAACAAACAAACAAACATATTCTATAATAACATGAACTGACTGACTGACTGTCTGACTGAATGAATTAATGAATGAATGAATGAATGTAGCATTGAATGAATGAATGAATGGAATAGTGTATGTATGATTTAAGATAAAACTGTCATACCAGAATAGTGAAATAAAATAAAGACCAGTCTCTCTTTCTTCCTTATATCCTCCTTACTCATAACAAACAATCATCAATGCATAAATCTATTCATCAATCAATCAATCAATCAATCAATCAATCAATCAACTAATCCCATTTAACCATGCAACCAGCAAGCCAGCCATGTCATGCTAATGTACATTTCTATATGGATGTAGGTAGGTGGGTGGGTTTCAGGGCATATCATTATACCTGTAATTTTTCCATATCACAATTTCAACTGTAGCATGCAGTTTGGAAATTCACCATGTCCAAAATAATTCCCATATCCTATGCAGTACTGCCTATTTGTTGTTGATATGATGGGGTGCCAGGCTGAGGTGATCCGCATTCACACACACAAACTATTGTGGCATAAATGCGATGCATCTAACTCTTTTGAAATGTTTACACTTCTCATCTTTATTGTGAATGCCAGTCTATGGACATGTTTCTTTTTCCAAATGTTAGTCTCAGGGTCCCTATATGACAATAGCCCATATAACCTATTTGATGTTACATTGCCTGTCCAAAGTATACAAATACTGTTAGGTGCTGGCACAGATTTGAACAAGATTTTCTCTGACAGAATTTCAAAAATATCCGCCTTTGTAACTTGTATAAGATGTAGAAATACATACATGCTGATAATAATGAGTATCAACCCCACAGGGTGCATTAAAAAAAAAAAAAAAAAAAAAAAAAATTAAAAATTAATTTAAATTTAAATTTTTACAAATATTTAAATTTTTTAATTTTTCATTTCATAGTTCTATTTAAAAGTTATATACACAAAATGTCCAAATTTCATGCATCTACCTTCAATAATAAACTCAGGATAACAATTTAAACTTTTATAACCTATCTACAGACAGGAATCAGACCACAATTAATTTTCCTATATAGTCTCTACATTTGTTTGTCAGTACTGAACTTTCCACTGTGTCCAAATCCTAATAAATCATATGTTGCTGTAAAGTATCTTCAAAGATGAACTCACGCTGAAGTTCTTGTCAAAGGTTAACCGGCATTCTTGTGAATGGCTGGACTGTAAACAAAGCAACGTGCAATGAGTCACAGATTTCACTTCCGGATCAGCACCAATGCCTCATTACTCACTGTGCACTGTCGCCAAAATACACACAGACAACCACACTATAATGCTCATATTCTAAACAATAACCAATTTCCTTTAAATCAATACTAAGAATGACTAAATCTAATGCATACATCACCACCAAAATGAGAGAGGAAAAAAGGATCTAAAAATAGACTCCGACTACATTCGTAGGTACTGAACCGGAAGTATTAATTGTGTCCTGATTCCTATCAGGGTCAGACATTTTCACCTGAATGGAAAAAAACTCAAATAAATGTGTCTGAAATACTGCTGCAAAGTTTCAATGAATTTGATGCATGCATATAAATTTTATCGGACACCATTGTATTACAAACAGTATGAATTTCAAAATGGCCAACTGTGAACAATGCACAAAACTTAAAGTTGAATGGTGAATTTATTAATTAAGATAAACACTTGAAATAAACTGTAGTTAGTTTTTAGTCCTCATACAAATCTGGAAATTACTAGAAATTAAACCTGGCTGCTAAACTCTCTGTGGAGAGTCAATTTTAAAATATGATACATATTTTTAGTTAAAAAATTTGAATTTAAATTAAATTATCATGAAAATTTAAAAATTCAAGTTGACAAATTTGGTTCTTTTGCAACATGTCTCCAATCCTTTATCACAAACATCAATGGTTTTCCTTATCAGGTGTGAAATAATTAAATTAGGGCCTGTCAATAATAGGTAGCACCTGAAATCTGGTAGCATCTGAATATGCTAGTTAGGGGTAGTAACTAAGGTAGTGATGTAATTTTCACCCCTTAAGGGGAGGAGCTGTTAGATGCTAGGGATCCAATGGTATTGAAGAGTTCGTGAAGTTATATGATACCAGGGCAGCACACCTTTTCCCAGTTATATAAGGGGGAGAGAGGATAATTCTTGTACTTTTACATGCAGTTATTTTATCTGAAACCATGGAAAGGGTACACCAGAAGAAGAAAACTTTTTTTAAACCAGGAAATATTTCCACATAACAAAGGGGTTAGATTTCTGACTGATGATACTCTACCAAGTTCCAGTGCTGCATCTGCTCAAGTGACCAGAAGAATGGATGCAGACAAGTTCTCTCTCATGGCAGTGACGAAGCCGACAGGTGGGGGGTCTCCAGTCAGTTGTGGCACCAGACTGTAATGGCACACCTGGGTCTGCTAGAATTCTATGGCCATCATCCAAAGCAAGACTGACCCTTGAAAGAGACAGAAGTGAATCAGCATGATCAAAAGTGAGGTAGCAGTGGGGTAATGAATCCATCATGGTGGTGTGTGAGGACTGATTTCAAAATTGTAATGAAACAAAATGGGGACTTGGCGGATAGTTGTGCAGTTTTAAGTCATAAGGAGTAGCGGGAGATAAATAATGGACAGGGTTGTGTAAACTGGCAGCATGTCTGCTCGGATCGTAGATCGGGCTAGAAGGGTTTGTTGAAATTCACACATTGCTGAGAAATGAAAGGGTGGTCAGGAGCTGAATACGGGGAGTGGTAGAGGTGAGCTGGTGGGCGAACCGCGAGAAGGCGGTCAGGTGCTCTAGTATTTGGCGGCCGAGCTGTGTGTGAGCAGTTATATGGTTTTATCCCGTGTCATGTTGTTCTCTGTAGGACGTATAATTTTTTCGTTTTACCAGTTTTCTTGGGGCATGTGTTCACTGTGCTGGCTTTCTTTTGTATATATATTCCCACATTACTGAAAAGTTGTTTTGCATGTCTCTCCCTCGCCACATCTGCTGTCAAGCTGAGAGTGCATTCTGTGCTGTACTCGTTCCTTTAGTTCTAATCTGTGTGGTTGGCCGTTGGGACATAGTATGATCCTGTAGGAATAAAAATGTGGAAATCTGGAAATGATATCATCCATCATCATGGAAATCAAGACAACAGATGTCGAGACCTGATTTCAAAATTGCTAATGAAACCAAAATGGGGACTTGCTTGGAAGCATACTTATGATATGTAAAAACTGCAAGTTTTAAGTCACATGAGTATTAGCTGTATGACGAGATAAACACAGCTAACCCTGGGCCAAATCCTGCAGCTGTAAATATGACGTTTCAAGCTGGACTACAGGATACACCAATGGGCAACACCAGGGCTAGATACCTACTTGCAGCCTATTACATTCCACCACCTAGCAGAACATATATGCAAAGGGCTACAAACATTGTAGGTCAAGTACTGTACAGCTAAATGAAATGGATATGGCAGACAATGGGCCCTCATCAAGTGACTCATCTAAACATGACAGAAAAGTGATAAGAATATCTCCTGGAAGTGCTGAAATGAAACTTTCCTGTTGGCTGTTGTACAAAGACTGCAACTTAATACAAACACGCAGAAATGTGAGGTTGTGAACAGATCAATCAGTGTTTCCGTACCTAAAAATGTCAACTATTCAAGAAACTTTGAGGCAAGAGTGCATTCAACAATACACAGACTCAATAACAGACTTGGATCATCTCTGAAAACAAAAGTAAAACACTTGGGGGTATACTTTCACCAAGTACTCTGAGATCAATGGATCAAATGGATAAAACACTGTACTTACCATCATTTGTATCCAAAGTATCCGGAAAACAGGAAATGTGTACTGGAAAGACAGGGATATATGATAC